>JANHFL010001397.1:90089-114127 GCA_032468155.1 Oxyrhabdium leporinum
GAAGGAAGGAAGGAAGGAAGGAAGGAAGGAAGGAAGGAAGGAAGGAAGGAAGGAAGGAAGGAAGGAAGGAAGGGTCCCACCAATTTTAAATAACAGTTATTTCAAAATATTGATTTCTCATGAAAATAAAAATGAAATTTTAATTTCTTGCCATTATTATTCAGGGGCAATTGTTTAGCACGTTCTTTTCACCTTTGTAATTTTATGACTGAACCAAGGAAAAGATTAACTAAACAATCTCCAATCTCCCCAGTGCCCAATGATGTCACAGCATGTCGCTATATAACTCATGACTCCCAAGTATGTATCAAACAAAGAATGGAACTTAATATACAACACTTGTAAATCACTCCAATAAATACATTATTGGGTAATGAGCAACAAAGTAGGAATAATGAAAAACAAAAACAAATAAAAAGATCTTTCCCACCTACCCCCCAAATGCCTCCACCTTGCTCTAACCCTTTGGAGTATTAATTCGGTGAGTTTCTTCTTTTACCCGGCCAGTATATTTGCTCAGATTCCTCTATCTGTATTTGTGTTATGCAATCCTGAACATTTCTACTGCATTTCTGTAACCATTCCAATTCAATTTGATGCAAAAGAAATTGCTTTCATTTTTTCTCCCAGTGGCAAAGGCAAGTTTGGTCAACTTCTGTTTGATAATTGGCAGGATTCTTTGGTTTACTTTAATTATAATATAGCCAACGGGTGTGTGAGAATGTCCTAGGATCTACAACACTGCAGCTGTGGATACAATGAACTTCTTCAGCATCCAACAGGTTTCACTTCACTGATTTCTCACTTATATATGAATAAAAAAAGAAAGCCTACATACTTCAAAGCAAAATGCCAGCCTGCAGCACCATCTTTATTTTCAAGAACATTTCTGGGATGCAAGGAGTACCCATAAATAAGTAAGTCCCTCTTAGAAAATTAAGACAGAAATTACCAATGCTTATTGCTTTCTTTTGAAGTTTGTCTAACTGATCAGGAAGGAAACAACCATTAGTAGAGCAAGTAGATATGCTTCCTGGATGCTGAACTTAATGGAATGTATCATGTTGGTAATCATGTTGATGTATTTATTCTCGTTGTTACTTTGTCATTGTTTAATTTATTGTATTGTATTAATGTATTGTATTTTACTTGTGTATACACACCTTGCATTTTTCTTCCTTTTTATTATTGTAAGTCACCAAGAAAAGCTCTATGGTGATATGCGGCAAATACATTTAACAAACAATAAATAAGATAGGAAGCATTCTGGGAAATCCATGATTTCTGAGTGGTATTTTATGAATGGAAAAGCTTCTGCATAGGAAATCCTGGTGAAACTAAATGCAGCCTCTGGACTTACATCAATTCGTATTATCATGATTGCTTGAGTTTTGAGTTGCTTCTGTTATAAGAATGCATTGCTATTAATAGGCTGATTGCAAAATTATAAGTTTCCTTGATGAAAATTCCAAGTAGTTTTGAAGTTGGAAGTTTAAAAAAAACACAACGTAGCTGTTCTCCCGAGAATAGGATGTTTATTAAACCCTGAAAGTGATGGAGGTTTTTTGTATATAATCCAAAGTTACATTTTTGTGTGTATGTGCCAACAAGACCTAGCAAAGGCTAAGAGCAAGAAAGAATAGGAAATCCTGGATGTATAAGACCTAGCTGTAAGAATAAATGTAAATAAAGCCACAATTGAGAAATCAACGACAGGCAGCAAATACTGCCTCTTCAAAAAAGGAAAAGAAGCAGTAGCTCACCTGGTTATCTGCTGCAAGAAGTTTGACTGACAGACTGACTACAGATAATTGCATGACAAAGTAACAACAATGGTGCATAGGAAGATCTGCTAGAAACACTATTGGCCTGAAAACAAGAACTGATAGAAAAAGTCATAGAAAATGAAGAAGTGAAAGTGTTCTGGGACTTTCAAACAGGCAAGCATCTGCCAGAGAACACCCCAGATTTAATTACAGTTGATAAGAAAGCCAAAAAATCTGGATAGTGGACATTGAAATACCTGGTGTCAACAGAGTAGAAGGTTAAGTACTGAAGAAAATCACAAATTACAAAAACCTACAAATAGAAGTAGAACAACTGTTGCAAAAAAAGTAAAGGACTAAAAGTAACAGACACTTAGGTACAATCCCAAAAATCTGGAGTACCACTCAAATGCTATCAGCATTGACAAAATCACCGTCAGTCAACAGCAAAATACAGCTTTACTTGGAGTAGATTACATCCTGGATAAGATCTTTGAACACCATCAAACAAATCTGCCTATCCTGGGTTCTTGGGAAGGACCCAATAGTTGGATCAAAGTGTCAAGTTCAATCTAAACACCTGGCTGAATGTGCAATGAAAATAATAAATAACAGTATAAAATATTCAATTCCTTTCCTTTGTTTACAACAAGCTAAGCCAAATTAACTTATTTAATGCCTTTGGTTTTTACATTTGCATCACCATGATCAAAATGGAATTTGGCATGTACATAATATGCTGACAAGATTTATGGAAAGCATTTATGAAGAATTTGAAGCATTGAAGCCTGTGATCACTTTTCTGCTAGATTTTAACATACTTATGAAAAAGAAGATAGATAAAATTAAAGGTTCTCAGTCATTTCAATTAAACCTGTAATTTATTTTTCTCGGCTACCTGCTAGTTTTATGATCTGAATTACATCCCCCTTTTCTCAAAATCATGGTAATATAAGGTGCTAGAAGGCTGATATTGACCTAGATTTTGATAGTGACAATCTACTATATAAAAACACTTGTTTTACATTTTCTGTGCTATTCATTAAGAGTCATATGCCAAGAATCCCAAACAGAAACTTTTAACACAGATTCCTTGCATGGCTCTTGGTCTAGGATTTGCATTCTATTTTCTACCTTGTTTCTGTTCCATATTAAAGTTTCTTTTGACTCATAGGTGTTTTGTTAGATGTTATTTTAGATTAGTAGAGATTATGTGATTGCTGGGTAGACTGTATTAATATAATGAAACACTGCTACCTAAATCTTGATTATCCAAATCCTCTTGTTAATCTAAATTACAAAATGTCCTCACAAGAACCTCTACCCTTTATTATAATCACTCTGCTACTTGTTTGAAGTATTCAGTATCCAGGAATTTGGAATATCCTTTGGGCATTCAGTTAGGAAGCATGCCTTTGCTCAACAGTTCATTTCAACCTTTTTGTACAAAATGCTTGGTGTTATGTGGAATAGCAAAGCAGAATTTCTAAGACTTTGATAAGATTCTTGACTAATATTGATTGGACAGACTGAGAAACTTTCAAACCTGCCTTCTTGATATAATGCATATTTTTAATATTATTTTTCATTATTTCATGCTTTAAAAGGTGCTTTCTTTCTTAACCCATAGTACTTTGATTTCTGTTCCTAGTATAATAGTAATTATAGAAAACCCAAATTTAACAGATTGAAGCTATGTGTTAGAGCTAGGTTGTTCATGAGTCTGCTTTTGTGGAACTACATTGGATTATTTAGTTGGCTGTGAGATTTATATATGATTTCTATGTGGATTACTTGCCACTCAGAGCTGTATAGCTAAGATGGCAGGCATATATAAGTTCTAAATAACTAAATGACTAGAAGGAGGAAGAGGAGGAAGAATCGATGTATATTAAAGCTGAATATTAATGAAATGATTGATGAGATTTTTCAAGTCTCCAAACATACTTTGAATCTGTTCCTCCTGTTATTCTTGAGACAGTGGTGATGGGAGAAAATGAGTGGTGTTGTGAATGCATAGTGAAAACAATGTTGCCCATGTCTGGGCTGTCCCATCCATCCCTCATAAATTTGTTCAGATGAGCTATATTATTATCTGAAATTCAAGCAAAATTTGAATCTTTCCTCCAAATCCAAAATCTACAAAAGTGAAGTTTGTTAAATGTAAGTTACAGTATACAATAAATGTTGAATCACTCTTTCTGTCTCTAGATATATACTAAATATGCTAGAGAAATGTGCTAGAGAAATATCAAGTGATCATTGAACTGTGTAGATGAAAGTTGGAAAATATTATTAACTTTGTGTGGGAGTGGGAAGTGGGGGGACTATTTGCAAATTATTCTTTAATCTGTGGAGGGGAGGTTGCCTTTTTTTTTAATTGGAATCTCATCAGGTGATATAAATGATCCTTTCCATCTCCATATTTTACCCAAAACAATTCTTTCAAGTAACTTAGATTGGAAGATATTGGATTGAAGACATCCATTATGTTCACTTGGTGCATTCCAACATTGTATTAAGACATGGTTTATTTTAATCATGCTTGTTGAATAACACCCAATGATTAGTTCACTCAACTATGGCAAAACTGAATAAACAGCATTACAGCTTAGGATGATAAGGGGATTTATGGTAGAGAAAAGATTTTAAACTTAGTAGTACAAGGGTGAATAACCATGCTACTACATAATGTTTTAACAAGTTTTACATTTAAATGAAGGCTAACATAATCTTATTAAAATAAAGTGAGAGACTTTACTTGTCAGCATTTAGTGCACTGTGACATTATTTGTGTCAGTGAACACACAGTACAAAACAACTCTTTTATATATAAAGTGTTGAAAATGCTTTCAGGAATTAATGGGGCTCCATAAAATGTTTTCAAAAGGTTAGTATTTATGGTTACATAAGTTGTGAATGAAACCCATTAAAACTAATTCAAAGGAATAAGAGAAGCAAATTGGAATGCACAGGAACAAAAAGAGATCATTCTTTAAATGTGTTATTGTTTACATCCAAAAAGACCAGTTATGGCTAATAACTCCCCAAGAAAATCCAAAGGGAAATAGTATATATGCAACCAAATGAGTCTTTAATAAGCTGGATGTAAGTAATTCTCTTCAAAATAATTGCTCTAGCACTGCATAAATGATACTGGATAAATTAGATAGTGTTCAAATAAAAGTGCTTAGAATGAGGATTAAATTAGAAAACATGAACATGTCAAGGCAGATTAATAAAGGGGATCTAGAATCCAATCTCACAAGGTTCTGAGTCCTGAGAAGTGCTAAATGTCTCAGAATGAATGACCAGTACAAATGGCAACTTTTAGAAATACAGGTATAAAGCCAGGCTGCTGGGACCACAAGCTATAAAAAATAATAATAGAGCTACTCATAAATTACCTTAAAAGGAGTACAATATTTTCTTTGCGCTGCTCTCCAATAGTACAGATTCTTTCAATTTATTGAAGAAATGTATTTTTGCAAACTTGGAGAGAAATAATGCAAAACAATTATAAAAAGGTTGATTTTATACAATTGTATGTAGTGAATATATATATATATATCCATCAGGACACTCATCTTTTCCATACTTTTTAACAGTTTAAAATATTTACCAGTATATAAATGCATCTCTACCGCTTATGCGAAGATAATATTATCTTCAGTCACAGTTTCAAAATATATTATAGGCATTGGATTTTGGTCCTGTTGTCAGACATTACAATTTTTTAAGAGGGAGAAGGCACTCAACATTTAGAGGGTTATAAATGTTGTAACTATTTTTTAAAAATCGCCACAGCACATCACCACCGATCCACCTCCTCCGCGCATCGCATTTTCGGCCTCCGTGCATCAAGTATTTCGCTTCTGCACACCCTGTTTTTGGCCTCTGTGCATCATGTTTTGGGACGGTTCCAGGTGGCGGGGATTGCTGCTGATCCCCGCCGCCTGGATCCACCCAAAAATATGATGTGCAGAGGCCAAAAACAGGGTGTGTGGAGGCCGAAAACGCGATGCACAGAGGCTGAAAACTCGATGCGTGGAGGCGGCAATGGTCTGTGGTGATTCCCACAGCCTTGAACGGGTCTGAAATGGAGCATTCAGAGGCTGAAAACACAAGGCACAGAAGCCACAAACGCAAGGCACAGAGGTGGCGATGGTCTGTGGCAATCCTTACAGCCTGGAACAGCTGATTGGGGGTATTCCAGGAGGCCTATCCACCCGCCAATATGCTGCTCATGCTGAATCAGGCTGCAATAACATGCTGAAGCTCACCAATCTGTTTGCTATTTGCTGCAAGGACTCTAGCCATATGAATACCGATGGATGCTGGTAGGCAGAAGCAGATTTTTTTTTCTTGTTTTCCTCCTCAAAAACTAAGGTGCATCTTATACTCTGGAGCATCTTATACTCCAAAAGATACAGTATATTCAGATCCAGAATTCATCACTTTTTTCAAGTATTGTCAGTGAAGAATGGCTATGTCTGAATGAAAACAGTAGCACAGAATTTCATATTATTTTAATTTTAGAACTCCAATTTTGAACCCTAAGGAGGGGAAATATTTCATTAGCAATAAAATGATGCCTTAAAATGAATTTTGTATTTAAAAAGATAATGGATTTTCTAATACTCTTCATATTAGTCATATTTTATCATTCTTCACTGTTACATTTTTAATTCTAATTTGTTGTAATTCATTTCTATTCTTCCTTGTTGATTCCCCCCTCCCCCCAAGATTCTCTTCTGAACCTACCCAAAAAGTGGTCGGTCCCAAATTCAAAACTTACCATTAACCTTGTATGGATCAAAATTCTCCCAACGCTCATCATAGTAGAACTTGTTTTTATAGATTGGTATTAATTCATTAATTATGAATAGATTCATGTTAAAACTATATATTTAAAAGATACATTTTTCTAAGTAGATCTTAGTAATCACTATCTCCATTATTCCTAGGTCTTCCTAATGTCATGATAACATTTTCTCTACCCTTGTTTCTTTCCTGCCTATTAGTTGCATTATCCAATATCATATTATCCTCTAAAATAATCTTCATTTAAAATTTAATGGAATTTGGCAGAAGCTGGAGTAAAATGCTTTATAAAGCCCAGACAGCTTCCAAAATTGTCGAGAAAGAATTGGAAAGACTTTGTGTTGAAGATGAGTGGAGATTTTTCCATTACTACAAGAAAAGTGAGGGTGAAAATGAAGGTAAAATTGGAGAAAAAGGAATTGAAAGGAGAAAATTTCAAGGGAGTTCAGTGCCTAATGAAACTGAGAATACTGCAAAGGACTGAGCAAACGACACCTATTTTGTCTTTGACATAATTGGCAGAAGGTAAAGACTGAGGGCAGAAGTTGCCAATCTTCCTTTAGATGCAAGACACACCATTGAAATGTCTGCTGTGGGTCACTTTAGAGTATGGAGTTAGAAGGACTGAGTTCCTATTTGAGGAGGATTGGGTGCCATCTGTCATCTGTTTCTGGTCACTGCATCTTTTCTATAAAGTAACCAGGGTAGTTCTTGCTAAGATTCTCTCCCAGGGTGAAAGACGTAAAGACGGATGATAGCAGAGGGGAGGGAACATTGCTTTGGGATCTTAACTCTGTCAGTAGGAATCTGGAAGTGGCAAATGACACTAAAAGGATTAATACTTGGGAACGGTTTTGGAAGATTATTAGATATGTGGACGGGGTCTTTGTTTTATTTGATGGCATTATTACATAATGTCAAAGGGCCAGTTAGAATGGTGGGCTAGGTATTGGTCTGACATGGATAGGTATGGACATTTTGGTATGTCAGAGATGGTGATTTATGGGAAGAAGATGTAAGGATGATGGTTTTGAGTGAAATTCTATTACTGGAAATTTGAGGCCATACACTACATACATGTTTTGTTTATGTTGGCATGATAGTTTCCATATAGCTTGCCTTGCCTTTGCATCATTCTTTAGTCTTTGGAAGTAGAAAACAGCTGGAGAGCCAGGTTGTAACTTTCCAATTTATGAAATAAAGTCAACGTATAAAATAAAGAGAATGTATCAACTAAGAATTTCAGGAGTGACTACTAGCTCTAGTTTAATAACTTGAAACATGAGGAATGGAGCAGAGAGCTGATTTATTATTGTTTGCATGTCGGGTAAAGTCGTGCTTATGCCATTGTGTCATGCATATGATTCACAGCATCTTCCTAACATGTTTAATACCACACTGGCTTTGATTACAGTTGCCCCCCTTATTGCCCATTTTCAGAGTCTTTAAACAGAGAGGGAGAATTGCTTTCTTCATTTATTACTGAGAGGCACTATTGTATTTGTTTCAGCAGCTTTAGATCTTTGGAAAACAGACCTGTCAGTTCCTTCAAGAGAAGCTCATGGAAACAAAAACCAATGAGAAAAACAGAATCTTATGTTTCTTCAGAGAAGAAGGAAATAAATGTCAGGCTTATCCTGGAGATATGTAGTGTAAAGCCAATTCAGTTGGAAAATTATTTACCTTAACAGAAGGCAGGTAATGAGTTTGTGTACATAGCTCCAAATTTGGCCAATCAGGTCCTAACTATGTTGCTGCTTTCTTTATGTGTTATAAATTCCCTTAGATTTTTGTGAGGCAAGGTAAAGTGTTTTAAGCAAATAAATGCGTATAAAACGTTCTTGATTTATTTACAGATCAGGAGGAGTTGGCACCATTTGGGGAACAATAGATTTCAGTCAGCAGAACAAGTTCAGTAATGAGGTTCTGCGAAACATACCTTTTATCTGAGGTTTTTGTGGCTGTGTTAGAGATGTCTGGTTATGAATAGATAAAAACAAAGCATTTTGCAAACATCCTCAATTTCGAGGAAAGGTAGGACTTTCGTGGTGGTAAGTGATGAAGCCACCATGGTTCTTTCTACCTTCTCTCTGGACAATTAGGAACATTGGCCACAACTGCAGGTTATGAAACAATTTTTAATCAAAGGAGATAGCACATTAGTGTCAATATTTTTATCCTCAACGTGATGCTATTGCTATACTATATTTAGCGCCCAGAGATATTTGTCTGCATAGACTATGTGAACCTATGTAAGGTTAGAACTTCCTTTACAATTGGGGATATATTTTATAGGTGATCCCTGATTTTTTAAACATTACTTATGCTACTTAGTCTGCTGATATTCAAGGTCACAGATATGGGTTTTCCAGCCACCCAGTTTAAACCACCCTGCCCAATGCTGAAAGTAGAGGGGCTGAGCAGATAGGTCTGGCCCATTCAGAGATTGAGTTTATGATCGCCAATGCCTTTTGCAGGCATTTGAATACCCTCATCAAGAACAATATTTGAACAGGCTTTTGTGTTTAAGAAAACAAACTTCCTTCCTAAAGTTTCATTAAATTTCTTATCTTCCTAGCTCTGAATCCACTATACAATTTATGAATTTCGTAGAACAATCTTGCATAAATGTATATGAATTCACCCACACATATAAAAAACACACATTTCCTATTTGATTCATGCATATATCTCTACTTTACTATAAGCAATATCTGTCTTTGTGTGTCTCTGTGTGTTCAGATATGTTGCTGATACTCATTGTGCCTCTCTGCCTCACTTGTCAATGTCAAGCTGCCAAAGTTTCATGCCAGTGTCTGGGGTAAAATTGCATTGTCTTCTTGAATTGCATTTGGAATCAGGGATCTTCCTGGACTTGGAATTCCTGCTGGAAGAATAGATAGCAGCTATGACCAGAAGAGCTTTTGCACATTCTGTCTTATATACCAGTTGTGACTATTCCTAGATCAGGTGGCTTTGCTTACCATCACTGACTATGTAGTCACGTAATGTGATTGCCACCCACTGTACATGGGGTTGTTGAAAACTATTTAGAAGCTTCAGGTTAGTCCAGAATGTGATAATATGGGTAGTTGTGGGTGTCTCTTGTTATGACCATATAATATCTCTATTCCATCAGCTGCCATGGCTCTAATAGGCTTCCAGATATAACTTAAAACATCCATGATATCAACTATAAAGCCCTACATGGCAAAGAGCTGGGTTATCTGAGGGACCATAGTCTGAGTGCCTTCATTGAAACAGTGTTATCTTATGGGATCAAGGAGATGTCTATGTGTGCAGGGAAAGGGTGATCCAGGAAATAATTTCCCCTGCAGGTATGGCTGGCTCAACTCAACCAGCTTTTAGGAAGATAGTTGAGACACGGGTTCCATCAATCTTTGGAGACAGATTGAGCTGAGTCTCCAGGTAGATGACTTGTAGACGTTTTCAGTTATGTTTACAATTTTATTGTTTTAATCTGTTATTTAGTATTAATTGTGATTTCCTTTCCTTTCCTTTTTCTTTTTTATATGCTTCCCAGAGTCGTGTAATTTGTTTGGTGGTCATCTAAATGCTTAAAGAATTACATAAATGAAGTAACATACAAATAAATAAATAAATAAGTAAATAAATAAATAAGTAAATAAATAAATAAATACATACATCTGTTACTATATGATGATTTTTATGATTTATGAAGATTTTATGATGATGTATTTCCTTTTCTTATTCAGTCATCTAAAAATACAAATTAAGAAATTATTTCTGAAATTACCAACATTCACACTCTTTGTTCTGCTTTTCCTATTGCTGGCATGCTTGTGTCTAACAACTTATTAAATTGTTTTTTAAAAGTTTGACAATTCTTGCACAATGCATATTTTTTCCTCCAAAAATCTTAGAACAGTCTTGATAGTTTTCAAGAGGGCCTTCTCCAGTCATGACAGAAGGTCAAGCAATTTTTTTGAACAGAATTTACCATAGGTTTTTAGATTCCTTCTTTCATGCATAAAATTCTCTTGTCTTCAAACTTCTTAATTTACATTTTACTCTTACCCTTCTAAGAGTAGCATCCAAAATAGCATCCGTTCCTCCCAATTCTCATCATTTTGAGTTTTACTTTAGATTTCATTTCAAAAGAGAACTTCAGAGACATCTTAATTGGGGGAGGTATTATTTTTTTAGTTACAAGTATACAAGAGGTCAATCTTGTATTTCTTCAGGCATTTATTAAATTGTCTCTGTTTCCATTGCTTTACTTTTTCTTCATTTTAATTTCCAAATTTGAGAAACTAGTTTTTATTTATTTTCATTAAGGCCATTACTGTCACCACTACAGATAATCTCATATATATATATATGTGTGTGTGTGTGTGTGTGTGTGTGTGTGCGTGTGTGTGTGTGTAAAGCACCAAGAATGCCTCATTTCAACCTTAAGCTACAAATGTTCTCTTTTATTGGTCCCTAGTCTATAACTATAAAATGATTATTAACTTTGTGAGTTCAAAAGATAAATATTGCATATAAACAATTCCATGCTAAAAATACCTGAAAGAAATGCATTCAGGAGAGAAAGTGTAAGAGAAAGACTACACACCTAAAGCAAGTTTATCATAGAAGGAAGTCTGGAGGAAGGAATTGCTGGACTGTTAACACTGCGATTAGACCAAGTAGCAGAGAGATTAAAATACTTTGCTGCCTGTCTTGCACATTTCTAAAGCACCACTTTTTGAGGACAGAAAGAATGTGGATGAGGAAAGGGTGAATTTACAACACCTCTACTGTAGAATATGAATTATATGTAGTCAAGTAATAGTAACCAGTACTGAACTTCCCTGTTTCAATCCTAATAGCTTTTTTACACCTCGGTAATCTCTTATGATGAACAAAGAGAGTAGGTTTATATTTTATTTCCCTGCTCCTCATTCAATTGTGTTTCCTCCAAGGAAAAAAGGGTCTTGGTTAGCTGTCGAAAAAAACCATATGACAATGATATTCTCTAAAGCATCCTCTTCTGTTCTTCCTGCTTTTCCCTCCCCCAGCTTTTGGACTCAGTTAAGAAATACCAGGACCGTGATTATATAAGGAATATATGATTGACACATGCAGACAGAAAGAGTGAAAAGGCAGAAGAAATGTAAAAGCTTGAATACTTGCTTGCTTAAATTTTCTTGGCCACACAGGACAGTGAGATAAGGTGGGATGGGGAGAAGCTTTTTATCACTGTGTCCTCAGAAAGGTTAAAAAAGTCCATTTGATTTATATTATCCTTTTCTGTTTGACTGGATACGTGTGAAATAGAGATAAATATTTTCTCAGGGCATAAGACTATATCCCAATGTCAGCCAAGTGTCATTTCTTCTTGCGTCTGTCATCTCTATGGCTCCAAATTGGCCCTCATATTAAATGTGCGCACACACACACACAGACACACACACATCAAATTTACAACTCTCCATTTTTCACATTTGTGTGTTCACATTAGTATGCACTGCTTCTACTCTGAAGGCTTTAGTCCATCTGCCTTCAACTCCTTAAAGCAGCCTCAGCATGGATTTTATTTGTTTGTTTGTTGGTTGGTTTGTTGGTTTGCTTAGCTTGATTTCACTATCTCATGATATTAATGATGGCAATGAAAAATTGTTCTATGATTTCTCATAGGAATTTTTTTTTCCAAAGAAGGGATTATTTTATATTTTCCACTGTTACCCCGGAAATAAAAGAATATCTATCATTTAGAAATGGGTAATATGGAGAAGAGCCATTGTTGTTTCAGATTTTGGCCTATTTCAAGTCATTTTGTCAATGTTCTTGCAAATTATGGATCTATAGATGGAAAGGGTTGTTTTTTTCTATCTACAGAAAGCTTCTAATTCATAGTGCAGTAGAGTGTCATGATTAGACAGAATGCAACTCCGGTTCATATATTTACACTCATACATTTGCAAACTATTTTCCTCCCATTAATTAATATGGGCTTGTGAGACAGAGATTAAAGTCCAGTCTACTCAGTAATTCCGATCAACTATCAAGCTATCATAGTGTACAGATTGTAATCCCATGCTTTAATGTAGCCAAGGAATAGAACGTAAAACAGGATGTGCTCAGAGGGTATTGTGGGATGGGACTTCACTGTGTTTGTTATGTTTGAAGCTAAATGGTCAGGATAGCTATTAATAATAAGATATTCAATGTGAAAGAATTGTGTTTGCATTGTGCAAACAGTTCCTAAAATATATGCACCATCATCTTTAAATTATTTCATGTAAATCACCTGGTGAACTCCATTATACAGAGGCCTACAAATACTATAAATCAGTCAATAAATGGGCATTTCAGATTTATTTTCTCAGTTGCTCCAAGTAAAGCTGACCTCATGAATTAAAGAAAAAAATATTTTAAAGATGAAATGATTTGTTGACAACTAAACCTTAGAAAAGAAAGGATTGCATAGCAGACTCAGTAGAAAGAAACCGATAAAAATATATTCATGAACAGTTTTGCAATAATTTGATTCTGGATGTACGAATTGCTAAATGTACTCATTTATGACAGCAGTTTTAAAGCATTGCCCAAAAATAAGTCTCAGTGAACACAATGGGATTTACTTTTGAGTAGCCATGACTTAAATTGTCTTGTGATTAAAAATAGGCTAAATAGCAGTCAATTTTACTTTTTATAGTTAGAATATACTACTCATTAATTGATCAATTAATCTCTCAAGCAATGCTTATTTTAGTCTTATGTTATTTGTTTGCAGCTTACAGATCAATAAAGGAGGGGCACTTGTGAAAGGTAGGGCAATATGTCCTTGATTAATAATAGAAAACCTGGTTATGAGTTATTTCCAAAGAAATACAAGACTGCATATACTGAGCAATTTCCCAGAGAATAGCAAAATTCTCAGTTTCTGCTATTCAAGGATGAATAAGAATTGTTCAAGGACAGTTTAAGTATCCCTCCAATTCTCTGTGTTTATTACAGGACAGATGGACACTGAAAATGAGAGGGAGGATTTTGGT
Organism: Oxyrhabdium leporinum; assembly: GCA_032468155.1. Classification (NCBI taxonomy): domain Eukaryota; kingdom Metazoa; phylum Chordata; class Lepidosauria; order Squamata; family Cyclocoridae; genus Oxyrhabdium; species Oxyrhabdium leporinum. The sequence continues at coordinate 103,705 of JANHFL010001397.1, forward strand.
GACAAGTTAAAGGGAAGAGTTTGATGGTGAATGAGTATTCCCATGAGGGGGGAAAAAAATCTAATCTGAGCAAAGATTAATGATGCAAACATTGTCACTGTAATGTAAGGAACATTTATTTGGAAATTTATTTATTTATTTGTTGATTTTCTGCATCTACTTTTTTTGTCAGTCCTTTTGGTCAGTAGATCATAAGTATGAAAAGTCAGTGTCTCTTAAACCATACTTTCAGTGAACCAGATGCAACATGGTATACTTCTATATAATGCTTATATTGGAAATAATTTTTACAGAAAACTTGAAAGAACAAACTATGATAAGACATTACAGGATGCAAATTATTATGGTTGGTCATATCATTATTTAAATATATATGCTTCCTAACTGCCAATGACTCTGGTCATTTTACAAATGATTTCAAACATAAAAAAAATAAATAAATCACGAGACTAACAACAAAAAGAAACAAAAGAAAGACGGAGATGGCAGAATAATGGTGGACAAAAGTGAACAAAAGAAAACAATTAGTTAAAAGGAGACTTAAGTCATCCTTACCAAAGGGCTGGGTGAAGTTTCTTCAACATGCCCATAGATTAGAGAACATTTGGATGTTGGGTAATCTCAGTTCTGAGGGTGAAAGACTTCATTCTGGGGTTCCCATTGATGACATTGCTTAATTGAAGGAACCTAGAGCAGGTCAAACTTACCAGATGGAATTTGCCAAGGGGATATTTTGGGAGATAGGTTGTTTCTCAAGTAGCAAGGCCCAATGCCAAAATTTTATAGGTCACAACCAGCATCTTGAATTGCACTTAGAAGTAAATGGCAAACAGTGAAGCTTGCAAACCTGAGGTGTTACATGTTCATAACTGAGGTATGTCCATCACTGCTTATGCTGCTGTATTCTGTATCAGTTGAAACTTCTGGAATTTCAAGGACAGCCCATGTAGATTACATTGCAGTAGTCAATCTCTGACATGACTGCTGTAATTAGGGCTTGAATCCTCCCCAATAAGTAGGTGCTGTGATACCAGGAAGACATCAAAAGTGCAATACATTCAAGGTGAGAGATTAATCCAGTTTACCCAAACATCTGTTGCTAGTTAGGCTTAGTAGAACTGAATCAGATCCTTCTCATCCAAATCCATGTAGACTCCAGGCTCTTGGACAGATTCTCATCACTTTGAGAGTGGATCACTTATTGATCCAACCAGATTGTGACACCGAATCTGTCTTTCATTCCCTCTTACACATACTTGCCGCCTATCTGATGTGCCTGATAGTTGTTTCAGAAAACATATCAAAAATAGGTGGATTAAGTTATTTGCCAGGCTGTCAAAATTATATTGTTTGTGTATTAAAGAGGTTTCAGAAGGATAAAAACTATTTTAATTTATGGCTAACTGGATAAGCCATAGGAGGGCACACTTATGGGAAAGAGAGAGAAAAAAAGAAGAGAGAAGGATGAATTAGATCAACCTGAATTAATTGTAATGCAAAGCTTTGGTCAAAATAGCGATAGCAATAGCACTCAGACTTATACACCACTTCAAAGTGCTTTATAGCACTCTCTGGGTGGTTTACAGAATCAGCATATTGCCTCCTTGCCCCCAACAACCTTGGTCCTCGTTTTACTGATCTCGGAATGAATGGAAGATTAAGTCAATCTTGAGTCCCTCAGGCTGTGGGCAGAGTTAGCTTATTATACTATATACATTCTAACCATGCACCATTGATTGATGTTCTGGACTGGTGGCATTGGATTGACCTTAAAATTAGTTTGAAGCAGTGCTTTGTACCAAGATGATACACACAAACACACACACACACACACAATTTTGATAAAAACTTCCTGATTAAAAGACGTCTCAAATCCTGGCTAGTATCTACCATACCAGTAGAGATCCTTGGGAAAAGTCCCCTTAATGCTTCACCTGCTTATCTCAAATATGAGAGTGACAAAAAACTAGGAGAATCATGCCAGCTTGATGTTCCCGGATTGACAGCTCTGGCTCAGGTGTTGAGGAACCAGGACTATCTGATGATAACTCGGCTATTGGACCAAACTATGCATGAATAAGACAGGAAACCTGGAATTGATGGAATGCTACTACAACAGTAGATTAAATGAGAGGAGATATGAGATAGATCAACTACTGCATCCCAGACTCAAGAAGATCAATAGGACAACAGGATGTGCAGCCAACACCTGAAGCTGAAACATTGCTGCCACCCTCTCCATTATAGAGTACAGCAGTTGATATGAGGTATAAGATCATACACTATTTACAACCCTTAAGATTGGTTATGAAGGGTCAGTAGATAAACATCATCAGAAAGTATGCTAGAAGATGTTAATAAAGCTCTCATGACAATCTCTATCACACAATAACTCAAACATATGTGCTAAAGCTGTGGTTATCCTAAAGATGTTTGACTATGTGATCAAGAAGAGTAGTAGTACATACCTTCCCACCCAGAATTTTAGGTTAGAGGGTAAGATTAAGTCAACTCAGAGAGAGGTTAGTCAGCTGATGGTATTACAGGCAGATGTAAAGATTAAGGATAAAACTTAGCTACAAAAAAAATTACAAGGGCCTAGCTCCCTCTGAAGCCCTAGAGATGGCTGAACAAAGGCTCACAGCATTAGATACCAGGCTAAGGAATTATGCTAGAAAAGCAGATGTTAAGAAAATGAATACCTTAGTTTCTAAAGAACCTAAGGGGTACCCCCATCTGCAATGCAAAAAAAATAGTTGCCTAAAATTGAGAGAGATCAATCTGAATACAGCCTAGATTTGCTACAGGAAAGCCTCAATGCTATACACATGGATCTGTGAATGCCTGGCACTTTACAAAGTCAACAGGACACTAAGGACTTTCCTTAAGAACTCAATTGGACTGTGGAAGCAGCAACTCAAGAAAGCTCATACAAGTGGCCATCAAGTGTGGCACATATCAAGATGATCTACAGTCCCTACAGCTGTATTAGAGGGGTTTCACAAACACCCTTACTCCATGCCTGGAACAGAACCATGTCCTCACAGATGTCTGGAACATTTGAAGCCTGGGAATAATATGTGTCGCGGGGGGGGGGGGGGATACTGTTCTAGAAATCAGGGCCATGACAGAGAAGGTATACTTCTCAATTCTACAAGAAGACATTTAATTGAAGAGACCCCTCTTTTTGATTGTACCAGATGAACGGAATGAACAGATGAACAGAAACAATGGGAAACAGGGCTTCCTCAATTAACCAGGCCCTATGATGTGAAAGGCTCTATAGATGGTAATAACGAAGCACCTTGAATTGCACACTGATGCCAACTGGTGACTACTACAGCTCATGAAACAGCAATGACATAGGGGTAAATTATTATGCAATATTAAAAGAACAGTCCAAATATGAAAAGAAATAGCAATAGCAAAAGCACTTAGACTTATATACCACTTTACAGTCCTTTACAGCCCTCTCCAGGTGGTTTACAATTCAGCATATTTCCCCCAACAATCTGGGTCTTCATTTTATCAACCTCAGAAGGATGGAAGGCTGAGTCAACCTTGAGCCTGGTGAGATTTAAACTGCCAAATTGCAGGTAGGCAGCAGTCAGCTGGCAGTCAGCAGAAGTAGCCTGCAGTACTGCACTCTAACCACTGTGCCACCATGGCTCATAGATTGGCATACTACTAATACTACTAGGAGCAAAGAAACGTTTCCATGAAAGAAAGAATTAAAGGACAATATCCCTTTAAACATTCCCACGTTCAGCAAACTGACAGCATCACACTTAATTGTAGCTGATCTGAGATGTTTGACAATGTTACTTAGCTATCTTCTGCTAATTCATCTCAGACAGGGATACAGGTAAGGATTGAACATATGGGTGGAGAAGAAGGCAATACACTTCAAAAGGAATTACCTGCATATATGCAGTCTGATTGGGTGATAGATGCCACTATGCAGTCAGGAGAATGACACTAAAGGAACAACAACAACAAAAGGCATGTAAAAAGAAAGACTGTAATATTTCAATATTTAAAATATTAAGTAGCACACATTGAATGTGCTGCAATTTATGCTGATGTTAATCTGTGCTCCAGAATATTCATAAAGATGCCTTTTTAATGCTGGCTTATAGAGAGGTCAATTGTTGATGCAACAAATTTATTTTTCATATGGCTATAATTTAGGTTCCCTTTATTGATTTCAATCTCCTTGCCATGTTTGGATATGCTATTTTCCTCCATCTTATACATATAATTGTCCTTTCCAGTTTCAAATGTCCCATATACTGAATAGTGCAAGGCAAAGAAGCAAGCAAAGTATGCTCATTTCATGTTAGTCATTTGACATCATTGCAGAGTATAAAAATTTAGGACAATGGCCATAGGCACATAACCTGATTGTAAGTTGTGATAAGGAAACAAAAACATTATTTGCTCATCCCTCCTAGGAACCCTCACTACGATTATGAGGCCGCACAAAAGGAATTGAGATTGGGGAGGCTGCACTAGATGGATTAATATTTTAATCTTTCTTCAGGTATTATCTTACATAAACCCAATATCTTGTAAAAGAGACTACCAAGAGCAGCTTACTTTTAAACCTTGCATGTGAGAAATCACCTCCCCTGCTATCCATCTACAGAATATAAACATCTAAAAAGAGAAGATCTTAGGATATATTATTATAGGTACAAGGAACTCTCTTGATATATATTATCATACAAGCTGATGTTGAAAGTTGAATAACATGAAAGGTAGTGTAATGGCTTATGGGAATGACCTGGATGACTGAGAATCTTCATAGACATGAGTGGTCAGACTTTCAGACTTTCAAGATTCTGTTAATTTTACCATACTATAAAGATAGTGCTAGGTCTTCTGGATGTGCTGCTTCTCTGGACTATCTTATGAAGCTGACAGATAGAAAGGAACAATGGGAAATGCCTTATTGCTTCTGTGTTGTGCTTTATACCTTTCATAAGGCCTGAAGAGGGACTTCGTTTTCCATACTTTGAACAATAGCATTAGCTTCCTATACCTCATGCAGATCAATTTCTCCATCTACTGCAAAGCTGGCAGAAAGCAATTACTTTGCCTTTGTTAGAAGCACTTCAATATTTGGAAAAACCCTCGTAATTCATATCCTTCCCTCACTCTACCTGCACAGTGTTTGTCAAACAGCCTACATGAAGCTTTCAAAGTAACACATTAAATCTTGCAAGTCGAAACTATAATATGACCGATGCATAAATCCATAGGATACAATATTGGCCTGAACAATTGATCCACAGCATTCTGTATTCTGTCTCCAGAAGTGATCAATATCTAACACTTCAGGAGAAATAAAAGGAAAAGAAAACCAACCATTTTCATAATGAAACCAGCCAATCTTCTATTTTGTAAGTAAGGAATATGATGGAAATTTGTTTTTTCTTCTTGCAGTTAACATAAAAAGTCTCCTTTTTATAAATAATATTGGCATCATTGTTAGTTCTTCTGAGAAATTCAAAAGTAGCATTTAAATAATTTTCTTCAGTGAATTACAAAGACACCATATGTATTTTGCCCTCACCTTTGGAGTGTGCCATGAAAAGCTGAAGTATCTAATTTTAGTTTCAGCATCTGATGGGTTTCCATGAAAGCTGGTTATTCATTGTAGTGAAATGTTACATATGGAAAAGCAGAGGGATGGACAATTCGTAGAAAATTTTAATAATAAAAGACAAGAGGTAATTACAGAGACATTATTTGCTTGACAACAATGTTTAAAGTGGTCACTGTTCTATTAGCAAACAGAACAGAACAGGACAAAATACTTTATTTGGCCAACTATGATTAGACACAGAAGGAATGTGTCACACAAGAAATATGTTATTGAATTACATATTTTTTTAAAAAATCGTGTTCGCGTGAACAAAAAGGTAATTACTGCAATATATGAAGAACGACAACAACAGCAAAAGATTACTGTTAAAATGGTATTTAAAAATTCCAAGAGAAGAGACCACAACTTACAAACAGCCTGAGTTTATTCTCTTGCATATAATTGGACACATAATTTTTGGAAAATATTTGGTATCAGTGAAAACATTCAAACTTTTATGAAAACAAAAACAAAACAGAAATTGCAAAATAATTTTGAAAGTAAATGTTGAAGAAACTGCAAATGTAAACACCAGAAAAAGAATTATCTAAAGGGATACTTTCTCTCCATTTTTTAAACCATCTCAATGGTATCCCTCAGTCATGTCCTCAATAAAATTAGATGGGGAAATATAATCAAAACTATAAAGCCATGGTTAATACCACTGATGAAATTTACTTCTTGTACAGTAAACTGGAAACAGTTTGAATTGGACAACTGGGACCAGAGAATCTGAAAATTGATGACAATGTATGATGCATGACTGTATGAAGTGATGTTGATTGAATGAAATTGAAGTCCATGGTTTACTGCAGATGAAACCATGAAGAAGGAAATGCGGATTAAATGATTATATCAAGGCAAGCACAGAGAAAATGCTAATCCAAATTTGCAGGGAAAACATTTGGAAAGGAACAGAACAAAATAGGACTATAAAAGTGAACTGTTAAAAATCATTTAGAAAATTGGAGAAGCAAAGCATAACATGGCCAATATACAAAACAAACTGAAAATAAAGTGGACAAGACAAGGAATTGGCAATGGTTGGCCTCTGGAGAAAGAAACAGAAAGCTTAATTTCTGTTCATGAATTGCAAACAATTGTGATAAAATTAAGTATTTGATATGTTGCAACTGTGAATTCAGACTTCGTAAAAAAAAAGATGAAAGCATGGATTGCACAATTAGTAGATATAATACAATTTTTCAGATTAACAATAAAGGACTTTATAACACAGTAGGTGCAATGGTCCATTAGCATGTGTGCAAACTATAATTTCCAAGTATTCTAAATGTGGCATGATCACAAAATTGAGAAAATTGTGTAAATCTATTAATTTTTATGGGATGTTTACACACAAACTGATGACCCTCTACCACAGAACATAGCAGACATAGCAGTAATTGAAAATAATATTTATTTTTCTCAATATGGCAATTCCTGAGGTAGGGGAATTGAAAAAAAATAATTGGAAAATGTTACAAAATGGAAAGGTGTAAGTATCAAGATGTGTAAATCCTGGAAAAGATATTGCAAAGTCATAGCTATAGTTATTGGTTCATTAAGTGAAATAATAAAAAAAAAAATTTTTAATAAGAAGGAAATATTATAGGTATACTAACTGCTGATTTAAAAAAAATGCTAGGCCCAAAGCTAACAAATAAGAAGTTCACATAGTAAGATTATTGGAGGAGCAGTTCCTCTTTAATTAAGTGAAAATAATTCTACTCACCTATTCAGGAGATCTGTGATTTATATCCAGTTTTGCTTCCAAACACTTTATAGTGCAAACAGAATTATATTGGCCGTGTCTTTGAAATGAAACATATCAGAAGAATAATGTGATCTACTTTCACTGAGTTGTTCCAACTGTGAAGAGGAGATTTTATTGTGAAAGAACTATCAACCTTATTTATGAATATTTTTCTACATCATAGAAAATTTTTTTAAAAAAGGTTGCCTGTCTTTCTTCTACTGCTTTCTGGTTTTATTTAGTCAAATGACATGAAACAGTTCAAGTTATGGATGAGTGATGTATTCTCTTCACTGTTGCAAATTTACATTGGAATATTTGGTGACTTTCAAGGGACTCAAGCAAAATTTAAAGACTTTGGATGAAGGTGGATTTATATTTAAAGATAAGGAGGCTAAGGTTATATTATTAAAAACAGTTCAAGAGTTGTGTACCTTGTATATTTTGGCCACAATGCCTCATGAGAATCATGCTGTTTAATTTATGTATGAAACATTCATGATATATTATTAATGAATCATAGGTATACATTATCTTAAATAAATAAATTAATGAATTAATTAATGCAACTTTATGAAACATCCAAAACTTGGTTAACATGCTTCCCTAATTTTTCTTTTTTTTGACAAAATAGCCCAGCCACTTCCAATTGCACTATTAAGTTTAAGTTTTCCTTGCTACTAGATTTGTCTATTTAGGCTGGATATTTTAACTGTATACATATTCACTGTAGAGTTTAATCCATATTTAGAATAAACATTTAGGAATGGATAAAAAAATGGGCTCCATCAGAATTTTTAGGAAAAAAAAGTACAGTTTGAACTGGCAGAGTATTCAGGATCATATAAAATCTTCACATTTTAAAATTTATCAATGTAGTCAAGTACATTAAATATATATATTTAGGGGGGAAAGTTATATATCGAGCAACACCCCTCAAAAAGGCATAACAAACTCATATTTTGGAATTGTGCTGAAAAATGGACAAGAATATTCATGTAAAGTAAATACTATGCTTGATTTGCAAGCAGTGTTTACAAACTGTAATTGTAATAACAAATCCACTCCTGGATTCTTGTTATATATTCAAGATTCAAGATACAAGATAATTGATACAATGAAAAGAACTTATGTGGCTGAGGATTGAACTTTTGAGTAAAGGTCTTCGGGGGAAAAACAAAGAATACTTGGGCTCAGAGAATTCCAAGAACCCTAATACTTGACTTAACTGCTTAGATGCATTTGGATGCAAGACATTGTGGCTAAGCAGAATTTTTTAGATGATGTCCCATCTCCCCATCTCAGTGTTAGTCATCTGCTGGTGGCTTCAGTGAAAGGAGCTGACTCTTTCTGGTGGTCAGGGCTTCAGATACTCATGGTGTGAAATAGCAAGATGGCTGGCTCTAAGCTATTTCTTTGTGCTAGACCACTGGCCAGAAGTTGCATCAGATGTTGTGATATATATATATACATACACATACACATACACATACACACACACACACACACACACACAATGGATCATGAAGTTATAGTTGGTGATTCACATTTCTTTTTGAAAGTACTTAAAAACATCCAGGCAACAAGCAATTTTGGTAATGTATGGTCCAAAAGTATTGGAGAGTACCATGAAACATATTTTCAAGACACATGGGAAAGTTGAGAAGCAGGCAGTGAATCAGACCCTCTTAATTCCATTGATAGAAGAAGTCACTACAGCAGAAAAAATGAACAGGATTTCACACAGTGATTAAATCAATGCACAGATACATACAGATACATACATACTGACCCACCAGACAACAAAAATGTGCAAAGCAAAAACAGAGCTAAAATGTGTTTATGCAAATAAAACCTTGATTTAAAAGAAAAAAGCAAGGAAAATGATGACTGTTAAAACATTTTCAAGTTTTCAGAAGGAAGAAAGATTCAAGAAAAAAAAAATCATAAACCTCTGTAAGGGAAATTTGGTTATAATCTGTTGTAGCCGATCATAGAAATCAAAATAGATTTTACTTTATTAATTTTGCTGAGTTTCAAAACTAAGGAAATTGTATTGTACACATACTGTTTCATCAGTGTTGTTCAGTTTATATATTCTGTTGTAATTATTTGTAGATTAAATATTAAAATTCCTGTTGTTAGTGATAACTTATAAGTGTTTGTGTTTCTTTATAATGCTATATAATGTATTCTGATTCATGGTTAGATGCAGATAGCAAAAAGTGCAACAGAATAAAAATGTGGTGGTCTATCTAGGCTTCAGTTGTGTGTTTTGTATTATTAAAAGCATATTGCATTTAATATATCTACAGTGTAAAAAAAATGATTAAAAGATGAAGATGCCAAAAAGTTACACTGGCTCCCTGTTAATTACTCATCATGGTATTTCTATCATGATATGTGGATGGCTATTATGATAACATGATTCATTGAAAACAATATTTTGAAAGAGTGTAGCAGCTGTGTATGCACACACATGTGGAGACAGCCAGGAGCAATGTTTTGACTTGGAAAACAATATAACTGCTCTAAATAAGCTTTAACAAAACACATATCTGAAGAACATGTAAAGCTCTAATTGTAAAGGTCTGATTTGGAACTAACCTATAAGAGAGCCTTCTCTGTGATGGCATCCACTCTCCAACCTGGCATTCAGGAACTAACAAACTTTATTAAAATAAGTATGCTAACATATGCTATATGTATATATATTTTTTGGAGAAAACATATTGATATATTTTTGATGACTACTGCAAAATATTTGCTATCCTTGTTTTATTATGATAAATAGCATAACACACACAAACACACACACACACACACACACACACACATATATATTCGGATTAGGTGGGTAATGCATTTAGATAGCGGTTTGTATGTGTTTTCTTCCGGTAGATGGTGTGTCCTATGGAGCCATTGGGTTTCTTGTATACTAAGAAATGCACTTTCACACCACCACCCAGCACAGATCAACTCCGTAGCCAAGACACTCATCTCTAGAACAAAACGCTTAA
>JANHFL010001397.1:169100-180865 GCA_032468155.1 Oxyrhabdium leporinum
TGAACCGCTAGATTGAATCAGCAGAAGTGGCCTGCAGTTCAACACTCTAACCACTGCGCCACCTAGGCTCTGCATGACCCTGTGTGTGCACACGCAGCCCCTGTGCATGCACACCTGGCCCCTGTGCATACACACATGGCCCCTGTGCATGCGTGGCAGAGACTCGAAGACCAGCTGTCCAGTGGGAGGCGCGCACCCTGCATGATTGGCAGAGCTGAGCCGGGGTGACAGCTCGCATGCCCAGAGAGAGGGCTCTGCATGCCACCTCTGGCACAGGTGCTATCGGTTCACCATCACAGCCCTAAATTACTAGAAGATGGCAGTTATAATTCAAATTGATACTTTTGATTAACTCTTCGGAGATATGTTCTTAATTTTTGATGATGTTCTATAAGAAATCATCATAAATCCAAGAAAATGTTATCCAATCTTTATGGTTGATGACTAGGATTAGGATGGAGGCCAGATAAGTTTATGGAGACACATTATTCCAATGGGCTGAAGCTGTGGTAAGGAAGACTCACTTTTTTTCCATCAGACTGACAACGTCTAATCAATGAAGTATGTTTACAACCCTTTTTTATAGGAGCTGTATAAGCTATAGAAGACAGGTAGTCCCTAAATATCCAAGACTTATGTGTGTTTGCATCCATTGTAGATTGGAAATTAGAAGAGAGGTAGTGCTATTTTCATTTTAGAAATGTTTAATCATCTTAATCTGTGTGCATCTTACATTATACAAATAATATAAAATTAATTCAAATGGTCAGCTTTTACAGCTTGTGCAATTTATAAATACCCACAATCACATATTTGCTCACTAACGTGGTTGTCTGAAAGATATTGGACCCTGATTGCAAATCGTATGAATGGTATTCTCAGAATCAACCGACTGCTAACAAATACAAGAATAGAAGTCTAGAAGCAGCTTTAGAGAGCCAGCAAACTCAGTTTTCATCCAAATAAAGCAAAAGTGCCATGGTTGAGAAAAAAACTGAAGAAACTGAATTGAGTTATAGTACTATAATGGTCCTAAAGGACCGAGTACATAGCTTAGAGACATTTTAGGAAATGGCATTATCTAAAATAGTCCAGGAGTCATCAGTTTATAGAAATATACTTTATCAGATTTAGCTTGTATCAGTTTCAGTTGATTTTCCATTTGCATTCCTATTGGAATAAAAAAAAAATCCCCAGGAATTTCTAAAAGTAATTCATTCCTGAAGACATTGGTTATTCTACTATCAATTCATTCAACACAGAACTGTCCCTGAAATAGATTTGGAAGATTACAATATCTGAGATGCAGCTGCATGTAAAAAAAAGTTGTTCTGATCCCCTGAAATGAAAATAAACAAGATTTAAAACTGTTGGGAAATTGCCACTGCCCTCCCCTTCCCAGTTTTACAGGGAGGAATTTCAGACTAGTTAAATATGCTAAACAGATTTCACAAAGTACCCACATACTTTTCTCTTAAAATTACAATGGTTGTTTTCTCTAAGATTAGTCCTCTTGGGCTTTGATGATATATGAGTCTTTTCTTTAGATCTATTTCTGAAGAACTAACATGCAGTGGCAGTTTATAGAATGTTCACCTCATCAACTGCTGGCATGTTCCATCCAGTTAGCAGCAGCCACTCAATGATCCTGCAAAACCAGTGGCTTATGAGGGAAATGTCTCTTTTTGCAAGCTATTATTCATATAGATATAAATCTCACAAAGACTCAGAAAGTAACATATCCTCTTCAAACTTCTTTTTTATTTCTTACACTTTTGAAGGGAGGAGGGTAGAACTGTACGTAAGGAGGAGAAGGACGAGAAGGAGAAGAAAGAGAGAGAAGAGAGAGAGAGGTAGATTGGCTGGTTTTTAAATAACTCCACTGTGAATTTATATAAATCTTCATAATGACAGAAAGCCTTATGCTGGTTGTATAGTATCAGAATTTGCAATCTAGTTCAGGAAAAATGGTTCTTAAAGAAGAAACAGAATTTTGCTCTTCTTACTCACCTCAGAACTGCTTTTTTCCTGACTAAACTATTTGATTTGGGAGGTTTCTCACTTGATTTATTGTGGGTCTCAAATCAAGAAGACAGAAAATCTCCCTGCTTCTCTGAGGGAAAGTAGCCAGTTGAGCTGGCAGAAGATCAGTCAATTTTGGTTGACTCTAATCTGGACTCAAAAGAAAAAGAAAACGAAGCTGATCTGTTTACTACTTTTAAATCTCTACATAACTTTTACAATAGCTAAATTTGTGTGGATGAAGGGGCATTATTAATAGATAATTTGGATCGGAAGTCTTAGGAATTGAGTCAATGTTCTGATGCTTTGGATTTTTTTGAATGTGGATTTGAAAACCCTTGTGATTGAATTATATAAAGATTTTGATAAGCAACTTACTACTGATATAGAATTGGCTTTGATACTAAATAAAGAGCTTCATGGTAAATTTATCCATTTACGGTGTCTATCTGAGAAATAATTTATAATTATTCCATATAATAATTATAATATAATATTATAATAATATAATATTGCATCTTGGGGCTCCAAGAGAGTTGAATCACAACAAGCATTGATGATTGTTTATGTGCCATCATCAATATAGATTTTCTCTATGATGTTTTATCCCTAATGTGGGCCTTCATGTCTTCCAATATTTTACTTGTTGCCACTGTAACTGAGACCATCCACACAAGTACATATTAATCTCACCTGCATGATAGTGTAATTGTGCATTTGTCATCATTTTGGTGTGATTGCAATAGGCCATCCCCGCTAACCAAGATCAGCCTTTAATATGTGAAATTCTTTTACTAAAATCCAGCTCAATGGATATCAAGGTATGAATGGATAAAGACATTTGAAATTGAAATTGCTGATCATCTTAAAGTCATCTTAAAAAGCTCATCCCATTATTGTAGATTTGAGATCTACAATAGGTATCTTTGAGATCTGTAGCACCAAGTCATGCTTTGCATTTGTTGTAATGAGCAGGTTCTCTTTAAAGATAAGCAAGCAAAAACATTTTAAGGAATCTGTGGTGGAATGGGGCTGGAGTTGCAGGAGGGAGGGGCTCTTCCCCAGTGAACAAAGAGATAAAGAAACTTGGAATCTTTGGTATGCAGAAAGAGAGTGAAGGTGCACTCCCTTAGTACTTTGCAGGGTATATCTAATAGTTGTGCAGATAAGTGCTTTAGTCTGACACTATTTCTACCTATATAAGCAAGGAACAATTAAAAAAACAACAACTATTACCCAGGAGTAACTCCCTCTGTCATTCTTGGTTTCTTGGGTCTGACAGAATCTCCACAGAGAGTTCAGAAGGGAAATCTTATTTAGGGAAATATGTTCTCTATTAAATACTTTTGTTTGTGTGTGTAACCCTCGGTACTAATGTGGTTAAAAAATGAGTGCTGAAGTTGTGAGATATTCCTTGCTGTGGGGTTATTGAATTAAATGGGTGCCATATTTTCTTTAATCTTTCCTTTCTTCCCCAACCCTTTTAGATTATTTTGGTTTGATGTGGGGAAGAAGTATCCCATTCTGTATTTTCAGTATAGGCGTCCCAAAGTTCCAATTCTAGTAAATATTTGGCTGTGAAGACTTTAAAAAAAATATATTCAGTTTTCTAGTTTTTCTTTCAATCCCCTTCCCCCTGTTCAAGTTTTTATATTTGTGGCTTTTTTTTTCCTTTTAATTTATATTTTCCAATTATTGTTTGTTTCCTTGAGCTACAGGGAAGACCACTTTTGAAAATCTTACCAAAATTAGTGCAGGAACTAGACCAGGCAGTCATCAGGAATTAAGGCTGTAGTCAAAGATATCTATTTATACATTTATGTATGCACATACACATACTATATCAATAAATGTATTCCATTTATTGGTTATTATGATTCTACTGGGCAATACTAAGACATATCACAAAAGTGCTTCAAACATCTTTTTTACTGTAGCTGTGAATTAATTATGGATAGAGATTTTAATCAAATTTTAGATCCATTATTAGATCAGAATACTAAACCATCTAAATTTAATTTGCATAGATGAAAAAGCTCATGATCAGAGTTAAATTTGGAAATTATATAACAACTTCTAGATCTTTTGCAATGAGAATATTTTCCCTTTTTCAATTCCACAAGACTTAATTATATTTAAATCAAATCCATGGATAAGTGTATTATATATTCCACTAAAAACACTGCAATATTTGATCTTCCTCCAGTAGCAATGACAAAGATTGTAAGAACAATGCCCCGTTTTTTCCCAAGCTGGTATGTAAATAGTTATTCAAGGTTCTGTTTCTTTTTTAATAAAATTATGAAACAGGAGCGATAAGATTTTTCATTATAATTAGGTATTCTGCAAGTATAGTAGTAATTTGACTTCATGGCATATATTTGTAACCTGCATGGAAAAAATAAATACAAAGAATTAAAAAAAAACTTAATGAACTTTTGAGATCATAAGCAAGATAATCTACACCAAATCATATAAAAGTTTTAATACTGCTAAACAAACAGAAACTTACTTCCCAATTTTCACTTTATACAGTAAAGTGAAGAAATTATATAATTAATATTCATTGAATTATTTAAAGCAAAAACATTGACATAAAAGAAAAAAAATCAGGTAAACTGTTAGTTTCCTGACTGAAATAATAAAATATTATTTTTACTACCGAGGACAGTGTAGCTACATTATACAGATTCTGATTCAATAGATCCAATCTTTGCTAGAATTTGTAATGCTGAATTAAATGTAACTCAAAAGAAAAGTAATCATTTTCAAACAATATTTTTTCCTAGCTGCAATTTTAACTCCCCATTAAATCTGTAAAATAAAAACTATCTCCTGGTAGCTATCCCATTAAGTGGTATGATAAATTATAAATGTTTATTTGTTTGTCATATGATGATTAAACAATGGAATTGAAAGCTTGATCAATATTATTTCATGTGAACAAGACACAATGATGTTTAAAATTTGGTGCATTGTTTATGAGTGTGTATATGTATATATACACACACATACACATACTAGGCACACAGAGAC
Source organism: Oxyrhabdium leporinum (assembly GCA_032468155.1). Taxonomy (NCBI): domain Eukaryota; kingdom Metazoa; phylum Chordata; class Lepidosauria; order Squamata; family Cyclocoridae; genus Oxyrhabdium; species Oxyrhabdium leporinum. The sequence goes on from JANHFL010001397.1 coordinate 174,159, forward strand.
AGAAAACTGGATGCAATATCCACTATCCAACACACATAACCAGATTGCAAGAACACAGGCAAGTGGTCAAACGAGGAGACCCAAACTCATTGGTAGCCTCACATTGCAATGAACAAGGACACATTGTCAACCTTGAAGCTAACCTGAGCAAAGCCATTTTGAGGCTTCAGTGTTGCCACACTTGAGCTGAGGGATAGGGAGGGGAAAATAGAGATAGCTGGGTTTTGTAGTCAAAACAGAATACTTTCTCTTGGGAACCAAGGACATTTCCACAGGTGGTCAGATAGAGGAGGAGTGAAGTTACTAGGCAACCAGACAGCACCTTGACTGGACCATGTGACTGATTGTTTGGAGAAGGGGAAATACTTTTACTTTTAATTAGGTGACAACTGCAGGAACATGCACAGTCAGTTTTCACCAGCCTGTACCAATATATGTCATGTCCAATAAAACTATTCTTTGAGGAACCTACCTACCTTGGAGTTCTGTTTGCTATGGGTGTATTACTTGGAACCCTGACACACAAATTTAATTTCACAGCAACTAAGATCATTGGTCATGCAGTTACAAAGACAGCCAGGGAAATGATTGAAGACTGGGAAATGGGCCCCTTGTCAGTTAACAGGAGTGCTGATTTAAATCAAATACTTATCAAATACTTAGGAGCTGAGGACTTGGTAGCACAAATAAAATGACAACCAATTGCCAGCCATCAACACATTAATCAGCCAATAGGAAGGCACCACATAAACACAACTCATAGAACAGCCCAAAGCATGTATTCCCATAGAGAGAAATTCCCTGAAGTTGGGTTCCAGCACGAATCCAAAAGCTTGAAGAGAAAATCTCTTGTTCTGATGACTGATCCAAATTTGATATTGCATCATTATCCTGGGACACATATATTTGCCTTCATTTGTGGTTTGTCATTGTTTGTTTTAGGAATGAGTATGTGTGCCTGGCTCAAGGTCATGTATCTGATTTTGTGCTATGGTGAGATTCCCAGTTTATAGCTGGTGCCTTAACCACTACCATCAAAATGATTTTCACATCAATAGAGGTACAGTTTCCAAAAACACCAAAAGTAATATGCCTATCAGTCAGATCTCATACTGAACTCTACATCCAGTTCTGAACAGAACTAACTGGAAAAAACACAAAGAGCAACAAGGAAAATCAAGGGAATATAAACTAAATTGTGTCAGTGATTGAATGATTCAGCCTTGATAAAAGATGACTGAACTCCTTAACTACACACCAAAGGCCAAATTCTGTTCTCTATCATCCAATCAGAGTGAAGGGCATGAAATAATGGATTTCAATTACAGGAAGGTAAATTCCAGCTGAATGTTGGCAGATACTTTTTAATGGCATCAACAGTTTGAAAATAGGAGCAATTATATCTGAGAGCTAGTGATTTCCCCCTCATTGAATTTTTTCAAGCACAGACCTTTGCTGGGAGCTTTTCATTTAATTCTTCTACTGAGCAGAGATTTGGATCTGATGCCTAAATGTCTTCTTCCAAGGCTCCAATTTACTGATTTTATCCAATTATTGTACTGTAATTTAAGGGAGAGGGGAAATAAAGTGCAAACAGTATTTCTGATAGATTTAACTGTTCTAAACATTTAAAGAAAATCTCTGGAACTCATAATTGAATTAAACATCTTAAAAATAACTTTTAAAGAATCAGAATCTTTTCAAGTCATTTCCAGTCTTTAGATTGTACATTGAGAAACATGACAGTTAAATGGTTCTAAACTAAGTTAAATTTCTAGTATTCTGTAGTTTGTGAATTTGTAGAAGAATCATAAAACAGGTTCATTGGAGGTAACATACACTCTTTGAGCAAATCTGTGATGATTAAAATGCCTATTTACTTTAGTGGGCATCATTCAAATTCAAATTTATAATCTGAAAATGCACACATTAAGTTCAATGACACAAACCATTTTAATTCTAGTTTGTTCACACACACACACATAATATTGTGCTATACATATATATTGTATATACTGTACATACTATATATATATAGTGTATATATGTGTGTGTGTGTAGTGTATTTATGTGTATGTATATGTGTGTGTATATAATCAAAATATAGAAGAATATATCGAGAGAGAAGTAAACAAACTAAAATGGAATATTAATTAAACTTAATATTCTGTAGTATATTCAGAGCTAAATTACAATTTTAAGCTAATGAAGAGGTTCATTATTCTAAAGAACAGTAAATACTTTGCCTTTCCAACATTAACAATATAAATTTTAAAATATATTTAACAGACCTGTCTTAAATTTATATCCAATTTAAATTCTATCAAAATACTTATCAGTAATTTATAGTTTGCTGAAATGGCTGGTTTGATAAAGTGCACATATGGTTCTTCCATCTAGTATCAAAGTGGTTGGGACAAATAAGGATTTCCTCTGCTTTTATATTAAAAAGTCAAAGACCACAGGTAAAGGAAAATAACTACCCGAATAGCATCTTCTTAAATACTGCTTTCCTCCACAAAAGAACACATGGTGAAGTCAGCAGGTGAGGTATCCTATAGCTGAGAGATCACGCCATGATACTTATCCTTTTTTTTTCCAACTCACTTTTAGCTGTCCCATCACTTGTCTTCATCAGCTTTGCTGCTATGTGCCTATTCTCTTTAAGAAGCTTTCCAGGTACTTTGTTGTAGGCAGTGTGCAATCTCTGCCTCTGCTATGGAGTAAATTATATGGCATTTCATCTTGTTATCTTTAATAAATGACAACTTTAGAGAGTGCAAAGCATCTGTTTCAGCCCTGACTTAAGGTTAGTGCTCTAGATCACTACTAATAATTTATATTCGGTGTTCTGCTTTGCACAGGCTACTATCTTGCAGTAATAGAAAGACAAAACTTAGGTCTTGATTATGATGGAGAAGTAGCTTTGCTCCTTCTTACACATTTAATGAATATGTGGATTTTTCAACTCGATACTCATGCCCCGTGTATTAATTTTCTTCCAATGAAGTGTTTATTCCATTTATATATACATATCTCATCCTGTTTCCCATTTAACAGAACTTTTTGTGACACTAGTAGCATGTGACATAAGATAACATAGATGTTTTACATGTCATTCAGCTGTCCAGAAAAAGGAATTGCAACTAAATTCCAAATCAAGAGTAGCCCAGGCCAACCAGTTTGTATGTTGTCAACATGTTGTTTGTTGTTAGGGATAGGAGAAGAGTTTGATTGTAGTTATAGAATGGGCAAATTCCTTTCTGTAAATGTTAAAGTGCAATGGATTATGGATTATATCCAAGAGGAATCTAAGAAGAAATGAACATTAGTTACCAGTAAAAGCTAGCAAGCATTGCTTTAAATAATAGTAAACTGGCCCATAAGGGGAAAAAAAACAAATCAAGAATGGAAAAGAGAGATACCAAAGGAAAGTATTACATAGCCAGTAATTTTTTTAAAAAGGCAAAGCAGATAGCAAGAAGACCTGGCTATGGTTAAGAGCAGGAAAGTTGAAGAAAGAGACAGAGTGGATAATTCTGGCTGCACAAGACCAAGCATTAAGAACAAATACATGTAAAGACAGAATTGAGAAGACACCAATAGACATCAAATGTTGCCTTCTTCTGCAAAGCTGAACAATGGACTACTTGGTTAGCTGCTGCAAGAAGATCACACAGGTTGACTATAAACAAAATGACAATGTAGCAGCAATAGTGCAAGCAAGAACTGGTGGGACCACAAAATAGACAAAGTAATTTAAGCAATAAAGACACTAAAGTACTTTGGGACTTTAGAATTCAGTCAGACAAACACCTGACATATAATACTCCCGTCTTTAACAACTGTCAATAAGAAAGACAAGAAAGTCTTGATAATATACAGTACCCGGAGACAGAAAGTAGTACAGAAAGTTCTGGAGAAAATCTACAAAATACAAAGACCTGCAAATAGAAATAGAACAATTGTAGCAAAAGAAAGCAAAGAGAGTACGAATAGCAATAGGTTCCTTGGGTTAATCCCAAAACATCTGGAGCATCACTTGAAAACCATCAGCTTTGACAAAATCACCATCAGCCAATTGCAAAAGGCAGCTTTCAATCTGAACAGCTTACATTCTGTGATGATACCATCAAGCAATTTCTGCCTATCCACTGTCCTTGGAAAGGACTTGATAGCTGGATAAAAATGCCAAATCCAGAATTAACTTCTGACTGTGAAATCAGCCATAATTATAATATTCCATAAGGGAGCATCACTAAAAAAAACCCGCTATAGATAGGCAAATAAGTTGAAAAGAACAACCTTCAGGGAAGAAAATGTGTTGCTTTTTCTTTTCTTTCAGCACCCAGCCAGGGTGTATCTACATGTTAAATGTTAAAATTAATTAACCACTTTTTCCTCCTTTTTTGTACACTATTTTTTTCTTTTGTTGTTGTTGTTGTTAGGGTTGAATGTGTGTTTTTGTTTTGTTTCATTTTGTTTGTTTGACTGTTGATTTTTTATGATAAAGCAATAAATTAAAATTTAAAAAAAAGAAATAAATAAAAGAACATCCTTGATAGTGGCAGTGACAAGCCAGCTCCATGTTATTTCCAAGAAAACCACGTGGATATGTTAATGCTTTTTCAGATGAATGCATGAAAAGCTTCAAAACTGAGCAGAGTAGGAAGCTTCTAATCTGTGACTGTTAAGAATTTTGGCAATCGATAACTCTTTGGTGATAATAAGTGTTTTCTCCTGGGCCTGGATATGTCTTTATTCAAGTCTTTTCAACATGATTATGATTTCTACTACATGGAGGATCCTCAACTGTATATCCATATGTAATCAGTGAGAGTGCATTTAGTTCACAGATTCATTGCTACAGTCTATACTACAATGCTGCCAGATACAAGCCTTTTGAACTATAAAACTGTTCCTGTCTCTCTTTAATCCACAGCCTTCCTATCTTCTTCTCTCATGAGTATAACTGAAGTTAATGATGAACTATTATTAATTGTCTCTGAATACCATTTCTGGAGCTTGGAAGAAGGTTTAATAATTGGATTGGTTTTATGCCCTCCCAGTTTTGTTTTGTTTTGTTTTTTTCTTTTAAGCAACCTTATGCCTACCAAGACAAAGAAAGGGGGAAAAAAGCCAGTAATGAAAGGCTGGTCCCCAGTGTTAAGATAGAACTGGACAATTATAAGAAGCCACAAAGGACTTATTGGCAATGAATTGTCATTAATTCTCCACCAATTCATATCCATCGAGTAAAATTGCTTACAGTCATATATCAAGAAGCAATACAATTTATTGACTTTACCAGGAAAGAGCAATTATTAAATAGTGTTAGAAAGTAATATGGGGAAGAGAGGAAGGGCAGGAATCTTTTGGGGAAATCTTTTTTTTTAATTAGTATTTTTTCAGCTAACTGCAGAAAATAACTCATTTTCCTGCATTCCAGAATCCTAACATACTGATATACCAAACACATGGTTGTTGAATAGCAAAATATACTTAGGCCCACATTGATGAGAGAGCACACTGGGGACCCACAATGTTTAATTATTGAATAATATTGGATTTAGTTGGTTATTTTAGGGGAGTTTTTCATAGTTATTAGTATTTGTTAAGGTATTCTCCTAAATTGTTGAGGAACTTCAGAGTCCTGTGCAACAGATACTTCCTATGGAAGACATACTATTACTGTAAAAAATATGTCAATCATCGCACCAGGAGAAAATATTACCACAAAAAATATATTATCTGGACCACAAAAATCTAGATGATCTTGAGAATTATAGTTTCTGTATTTCTTTGATGGCATTTAGTGATCTGCATTTTTGCAACCTAGATATGTTTGCTGTCAATATACAGCAGAAAACGTAATGATTTTCAGGCAAATAAATTTTGTAATTTGTATATATTTTTGAACTTTGTGAAAACGGACTTTCTGCTTAAAATATATTTTAAAAAAGTGAGTTATTCAACAGTAGTATAATGGCTATTTGAACAGCTTCTAGTTCCTAGTTTTCTTGTAATGACATATTCTCTTCAATTGTAAGCTTGCTTACATGTTTCTGTTTTTAGCTAGCAAGTATTCAAGGCAGCTAAGAAATTAAAAACAATGCAGGCTTGTTTTACTTGCATGGATTTCTAGACTCTGCTTATGTGCTAGGATTAACTTCTTTGCTTGCTTAGATAAAGATGTGGTTTCCCTGTCTAGGAATTAGTTTTCCATTATGATGGCTGAAAGGAATCTAGATAGTGAAGAAGTAGGGTAGGGCCTGCTCCTTCACTACATAAATAATATAAATATCAATGGCATACATATTTGATAATTTATTTATTTATTTATTTACATAAATACATAAATTTATATATGAATTTTATGTCATGCAGTATGCCTTATTTTAACTGTGTTGCTTCTGACACAAATAAACAATAAATGGAATGTCAGAAATTCACACTGACATGTGATTATTATTAGTGAGTTCAGTTGTTTTCAATATGATAAACCTATGATAAAGTTTTGTATTTTTACTATGTCTACTCAGAGCTGGGATCTGCATTAAGAATTTCCTGGCACTGCAAATAGGAGTTGTTAATATGCAGATAAAGCCATATAATGCACAGGGATAGGACCAATATCTATCTATCTATCTATCTATCTATCTATCTATCTATCTATCTATCTATCTATCTATCTATCTATCTATCTA
>JANHFL010001399.1:11155-23391 GCA_032468155.1 Oxyrhabdium leporinum
CCAACCCCGACGCACCATCGCCGCCAGCGACAGGGCTCCGCCGGCCCTCCCGGCCTCCCCCCCGCCACCCCCACCAAGTCCCAGCGGGCAGCCCCCGCGGCAGGGTGCCGCCGGCGTCGCCTCCAATGAAGAGGCTCCGTCGGCCCTCCCGAATTCCCCCCCGCCGCCTCCGTCTGTTCCGGGGCGCAAGCTCCAGCGGCAGGACATCGTCGCCGCCAGCGCCGCCTCCAGCGGCAAGGCCCCGTCGGTTCTCTCCCACAACAATGATGTAGCATAAATAAATAGATGAAACAATCCAGCAATGACAAAAAGTATCAATATGATTATCAGGCACAGGGAGACAGCGAGGATCAAGCATCAACCATGCAGGAATATAGCTGCTAATTGGTCAATTACATTTGTTTGTAGCCAATCAGTAGCTATTAATTAAGCATTGCTGATTTCACTCTTCTTGGGCTTATCCTCATTGCCTTGTTGCCAGAACAGACCCACAACCATTATTTAAGATAGGAACAGATGGTGTTACCCTCTATTTACCCTCTACTCACCAAGAATACTTTCCTGCTACAGTTTTAAAGTATTCTTTTCCTATAATGTCACCTCAGATGCTTCTATCTTTATGGCTAGAGCAGTCTACTCCTTACAAGTTAACCTGTCATGCCCCCATCAGAGTCTGAATCTGCAGGGGAAGATGAGTTGGAACAAGAAATGCCAGACATTGAGAGGGCGGCTCCATTGGCATTGGAGGAAATTGGGAAGTCCAGGCGGTGCTCCATCCATCTTCACAAGGCACACCTTGTAAGGAGATACTGTGGGAGGAGCATTTGTCAGGAACAAATGCTGAGTTTCTGAAGTGTGTGTGCCAACATTTGAACTGGCCAGGAGTCTTTGCATTCCTGTGGGTTCTGGATTAATTACCTGGATCTTTTGTTCCTTGAACTCCTTGATTTGCCCTTGATTTGCCAAATACCTTTGGATTTATTGCTGAGCAGCCTTGGTGCAGGCAGCACTGGGTTGGACTAATTGCAGCTAGAAGCTGCTTGAGGTTTGTGTGGGGTTTTGTTATCATTCTGCTCAAGGCTTGCCAGAAATGTGGGAGCATTTGTGGAACTTTGGAGCAATAAAGGGGCAGTTTTAACTGCCAGCTGTTTGTGTGATTCTTTGTACCATGCCCTGGGTCATCACATCTCCAGCTCCTGCCTACCTAGCAGTTCGAAAGCATGAAAATGCAAGTAGATAAATAGGAAGGTAACAGCATTCTGTAAGCCTCTGCATATAGTCATGCTGGCCACATGAACACAGAAGTATCTTCAGACAATGCTGGCTCCCGATGAAGAAACAGATGAGAATCGTCCGCTAGAGTCAGACAGGGGAATTGGACAGGGGAAACCTTTACCTTGTTTAATGTGGTGTTAAAAGGCTGAAAATATACAGTTGCAATTTTAATGGGGTTTAGCAAAACCCAAAGCAAGCAAAATAGGTGTATTGAGCTTCTGTGCAGTTTGGGGAAAAAAGTGGAATAAAAATGTCACCCTGCCCTTCCAGTAAAAGCATCCTGTCACTGCCATTTCTTCTACAATCTTGGAATTTATTTACTTCTTTGTCAGCTCTGAAGAATCCGGTGGCATTTATATTTGCCAGAGCAAGTGGATTCCCTTCCTATAACCTCCAATTGGCTCTTTTGTGAAACTTCAAGATGTTTCTCAATCAAATCTAACTGCTCTTTACTCTTAGGCCAAAGTGAAGAGAAAAGGACTGCTAAATCAGTCTGAAATCAGTCTGGCTGATTTAGACTTTTACTTTGTAGTACCAACCTTTGAAGATATCATCAGAAGCTGAAAGGGGCAAATAATATTTCCTTAGGAATGACCTTAGATATTAAGTTTAGTCTCAAAATCAGAAGTACAGGTAGTACTCGAGTTATGACCATAATTGAGCCCAAAATTTATATTGCTAATTGAAACATTTGTTAAGTGAGTTTTGCCCCATTTTACAATGTTTCTTACCACAGTTGTTAAGTGAATCATTGCAGTTATTAAGTTAGTAACACAGTTATTAAGTGAGTCTGGTTTTCTCATTGAGTTTGCTTGTCCAAAGGTCTCAGAAGCTAATCACATGACTCCAGGACACTGCAACCATCATAAATATGAGTCAGTAGCCAAGTATCTGGATTTTGATCACATGACCATGGGGATGCTCCAACGGTCATAAGTGTGAAAAACACTCATAAGTCATTTTTCCAGTACCATTGTAACTTCAAACAGTCACTAAATGAACTGTTATAAGTCGAGGACTAACTATACTCAATGGTCCACTTTGGTTTAAGACCAAACTAAATTTATCTGAATGAAAGCCATAGGATGTCCATTTAGGATTACAGTATTGCCAATCTGGAATGCCCTCAACATTGTCCTTCAGAATTATATTGACTGTAAAGATAAGAAGCACAAAGTGTTTTGAAGTGTTTTACTTTAAGCAGAAACTTAAGAATATAATGAAAATAACTTGGTCCCCCTTCCCATGATATAAACCGAGGCAGTTGAGAATGAAGAGTCTCACAATACAAAACTGCCTACTTAATTCAATGTGCCACAAGAAATTAAAGCATGTATAGTCAAAGACTGTTTTCCAATAGGATCACTCACTGTGATCTCAGTGAGTGTGATGGAATGTAGTAGGCTGGATTCCCATTCCAGAGAAGTAAAAGACAACTCAGTCCAGATAAATTGTGTGAGATAAAGAGAGTGAATACAGCTTTTCTTTAGTAGTTCAAACAGTATACGGTAGATTCAGGTAGTGGAGTGTTTAGCTTGGCAAGATTCTGTTTATCAGTGTGGAAAAATTAAAGTACTCAGCTTGGAAGAACCAAGGATCTTTGCTGAGTACAACAAAGAGTACAACAACATTTTTTTACTGAACCTTAAACAATTAAAAACTATCCCAAGGGCCCTTTCAAGACAATGCAGTTCCTTCTATCATTCCTCCAATCAGAGAGAATATTTTCAGTAAGTCTTGTAAAAAATGGCAACTAGAAATCCTGGGAAGATATTAACACCATAAGTTTCTAAATGTAAGCTGAGAAATAACAGACTGTCAAGGATTTATTGATAGACTTTGACTTACAACTATTCATTTAATGACCACTGGAAGTTATGATGGTGCTGAAAGAAATGACTTCAACCAATCCTTGCACCATTACAACATCTCCATATTCACATGATCAAAATTTGAATGCAAGTCAGTTGGCATGTATCTATGATCACTATTTGTGACCTTCCCACAGGGTTCCAACAAACAAAGTCAATGGGAAGCCAGATTCCCTTGATCACCACAAGGTTTGCTTAATGCGATTCACTTAACAACCATGAGAAAAAAGTTTGCAAAATCAGGTGTGATTCAAAGACCACATCACTTAATGACAAGTTCTGGCCGCAGTTGTGGTCGTACGTCAAGAGTTTCCTACATGTGAATAAGAGGGAAAGATCTGTTACAAAGCATCATGTGAGAAATGTGTCGTAAAATTCATCTGAGCTTGACCTTTGAAGAACTTACTGATTTTTTTTTTAAAGTTATACAGTATAAAAGCTGTCTCCTGAATCTCTCTTTCTATCTGTCCATTTGTCCCTTTGTTTGAAGGAGCTCTTCTTACCCATTCTTCTATTTACCCATTCTTCTCTTACCCATTCTTTCTATTTGCCTTTCAATAACCACTGCTGGAGTGACTAAACTGTTTTCTAAGGTTTAACACAGAAGCACAGTTTTTGCAGTTTACAATGTGTCACAGCAAGATTACAAGAGGCTTTGTGCGATGGGCATGGGCGTGAGTAGTGGTTAATGCACAGAATAGATGGTACATGCAGACCTCAGTGGTATCTTAGCAAATGGCACCATCTGGCTGATGCTTTACGGGCTCAGAAGCTAAGCAAGGTTGCTATGGTTCATACTGAATGGGAGGCCACAGGAGCTCTAGAAGTTGAGGGGGGGGGGAGTAGACGAAGACAGTGGCAAAACTGCTTCCATATTATTGCCAGGAAAACAGCATAGATGCATAGAAGCAGAAATCAAGCTTAATTCATAAGAATGTAAGAATAGCCTTGCAGTATTAGGCCATGGCCAATCTTAATGAAACATTGTGTTCCTCAGCCAACCTGATGCATCATGGGTGATGAGAAATGCCCCTTTCCTGTTGTTGTTCCCTTGCAATTGGTATTTGCAGTTATTATATCCACCTACAGAGGAAGCATTGAATCTTAAGATGAATAGTTGTTTGTGAACCTTTCCTCCATCAATTTTCCATGAAAGTGCATTTTCCATCACCTTATGATACAAAGCTTTTAATAGTCTGGACAGGTTCTAGATTGACTGGGGTCAGGAGTGTACACATAGTTCTTGACGTCTGGCCATTTATTTAGCAATGGTTCAGAGTTATGACACAACTGGGGAAAAATGACCTACAACCTGTCCTCAAAGTTATGACTGTTGTACCACCCCCATGGTCATCTGATCACAATTTGGGCCGTTGGCAACATCCTGAAATGACACATTTGTGATTTGCAGTCTTCTCAGCCAGCTTCCAGCAAGCAAAGTCAATGGGAGAAGCCGGCTTCACTTAATGACCATGCAATTTGCTTAATGACCTTGATGATTTTCTTGACAATCAGAGTAAAAATGGCTGTAATTGGGTCCAGTCACACTATGACTTGCTTAATGACCACATTGCTTAAGCAACCAAACTTCCAGCCCAAATTATGTTAGTAAGTCAAGGACTACCTTTAGAGTCAAGTTTGGTGAAGAGTAGTAGAAAACATATAGTGCTCGTTTGCAGGAAACTGCCACGTCCTTATAAGGACCTAGAAATCTGTTTCCAGTTAAGCAGTGCAAAAAGCACAAAGATGACTGGAGGAGCCATACATTCACAGAAGCAAGGGAAATGATCCTCAGTTTGGAGATAATAACTTACATTTTCCTTCAGCAACCTGAATGCACAATAGAGCACAGCTGATAACCTCATAGTACACATTTAATGTCCCTGCAAAGGCGGCCATCTGCAAGGAACAACATGTAGACTGGTTATTTGGATGCAACTCTGTATTTTCCTTTCTTAGTGCTAGTCCAGGGGTGTCAATCTCACATTGTCACGGCGGCATCATATGACATCTATCGGGACTTTTTCCCCCTTTGCTAAACCGGGCGTGGGCGTGGCCAGCACATGATGCATCCGGCCCACGGGCTGCAAGCTTGATAGCCCTGTGCTAGTCATATCACAATATTGCAGCCAGAGTTAAGGTTTTTTTGCATCCCTTCACTGTTGCTTGGTAGTCATACAGCCCTCTGCAATCCTCGATCAGTTCTCCAAGTCACAGGAAGTGTCTTTGCAGATCTCAGTCATCCAGGAAACTGGACTTTGTTTTTTCTTGAAGATGTTTCACAAAGCGTTTGCAAGGAAAAACAAAGTCCAGTTGCATTTTGAAAAAACACCTTTGGGACAAGCCACCGGAAGAGAATTCTGGAAAATGGAAGGTTGTATAGCAGTCGCCTTCTGCATGATACTGCCAGAGGAAAGGAAGGTACTGTGCCTCAGATGCCTAGCTGGCATCACCCAATGAAGTAAAAGGTTTACTGGTCTTTGTCCTTGGTCATTCATTTGCTAACTATCATGTCCAAATATATTAACATGGTTATTACCATTGGCATCTGAAAAGTAGGTCTGATGAGAAACAAATTAGTACTTATTTAAAGACCTTAATGTCTCTTCCCCAATCCAAACACATTTTGCTGAAGAATCAAAGGAAACAAAATTTGTGAAAGAAACAGAGTCTGTTTCCAGAGATAACTTTACAGTATTTTAATGGGTTTACTATGTGATAAGTCTTCCTTAAAGCCAGTATGAAATATTTCAGGCTAATTTGCAATTTACGTTATTAATGATCAAAATCCCTTCTTCCATTCCAGTGCTTCATAATGATCATTTCATACTCTCCACTGAAGGAGGGGGAAACCACGAAGACATGTATCATTCCCAATTTGTCACACAAAATTTAGCATGTAAAGCTGAGAGGTCTCTTCTCTCACCATTCCAGTCCATTCATTTTTCAGTTTATGTGTCCTGTACTGCATTCTATTTCATGGAAACTGTCTAAAATTAGTCCCAAGATTGGTCTAACAGGCATTTATTGCAGCTTTGGCTTAATTTCTATTATATAAATCTACATCTCTTTCACAGTTTTGAACACTGGACCTAATCCAACAGAATGTTATTTAGGTGCGGTAAATATAAAATCCTCTATCAAAGTTGGAAAAAAATCAAAAGTATAGGCACAGAAATGATGAAACTGGGCTTGATGAGAGGAATCTGTGAGTCTACTGAACCATCAGTTGAACATGAGGAAACAGTGTGATGCAGGAGCCAAAGCAATGTTGAGTGTCATAAGATAAACATTATAAACAGATTATGAAAGTTGTTAATTCCATTGTAGTCTGTTCGGTGAGACTGTATTTAAACTACTGTCTCCTAAACATTACATTTAAAATGTAGATGGAAAAGCTAAAACAAGTTAAGAGGGTTATCATGATAATAGGGGGATCTGGGAATTACCCCTATGAGAAAAAACATAAAAGAATCAAAGATGTTTATCATGCAAAAAAAAAAAAAAAACCAAGGGAAGGTAACTGTAGTGGTCTACAATTATCTAAATTATTTCATTCAAGAGGACAGAAAATATATCAGACTTCTTTCTGGAAGTCTGAAATACAGTTGCTGAAAATATTAGTTTCCTAAGACTCTTCTGATTTTCTCTGTTACTATTCAGTCTGAGTTACAAGTACTCCTTGACTTATGACTAGTTATTTAATGACCGTTCACAGTTACAACGCCTGTAGGAGGTGACCAGGCTGAGCCTGAATGAGGGGTCAAACACATCATCAGTCATGAGTCCTATTGCAGCCACAAGAGAGCTAAGTCCAGCCCACTTTGAATTCCTTCTGTTCTTATCTATGGCCTGGCCTTTCGCCTATTCCCTTTGGCTGTTGGTAGTTCAGACTCCTGTAGAAAGCTTAAGCTTGCAATAAATCTTTATACCCATTTGAACTGCCTGGATCTCTTGGTGCTAGACAACGCCTTCAGAAAAGGTGTTTTGTGGCCTGTAAAGCACTTCTGGCCATCATAAAATGTTGCACTGGCTCCCATGCACTCATGACATATTTCAGTCGGCTCACATTTGTAACTGGTTGCAGCATCCCATGGTCACATGACTATGATGTGTGATGTTTTTCTGCTGATTTCTGGCAGTTTTTGCCAGTTTTCAGCAAAAATCTCTGATTCGCGAGAATTGGTTTCAACCATGTGATTCGGACTTAACAACTGTGTGATTTGCTTAATGACACCATAAAAACAGGGATAAAATCAAGTCTGGTCATATGACTGCCTCAACTTAGAACTCACAATTGTGGACATAAGTCAAGGACTAGCAGTTGGTTGTTACTTTGTGAGGAAAAAGTAATTATTCTATATGTAGTATTATATTGCTCATCCCCTACTAGGTCTAACTTTTTCCAGTATTTTATTACTAAAGAATGTGATCATATCCTGCCATAGATGATTTTTATGGCAAAAATTCAAGGAACAGAATCTATAAAGAAGTTATTTCTGTGATCTCTCTCTCAACCCTGCAGAAATACTGCAAAATAAATTGCAGCTAATCAACTTAATCCCAGATAAAGAGAAAATGCTACAATACTACACTTTCAAAAAAAAAAAATGACTTATCTTGCTTTTTCTTCCTTGGTCATCCTTTTTCCTTTTCCCATTTATCTATTTATTTCTAAATAATAATTTATAAAAATTAGAGGTACCAACCAACCTGTGTAAATCCTTCAACAGTATTTGCATTTAAATTGAAAATGTGAATGCATCTGGTCTTATAAAGTGCCAAGTAATTATTTGATATTTAAAAGTTTGGAGATGCCCTGGTAGGATAATGGCTCACCACTTAATTGTTCTGAGAGTTTTTGAAAGTTATGAATTGATTAAAGTTGAAGAGTGAACAAGGCTTCACAAAGAGCAGAGTAGGAAACTCCTGCTATGTACAAGAAAATATGATTTGAAGGTATTAGCGAATAAATGAATTGTGATGCCCTGGTTTAAGCATACTCCCTTTGTAGGGTTCCATGTTTAAATATGCGTTGTTTTAGCACCTAATAAAGATTTTGAATCTAAGTAATGAATCTGGACAATTCAGAGGGATGTGTTCAGCATATAAAAGTCCCCAAATTTAAATTCCTGATATCTTCAGATAAAAAGGCTCAGCTGAGAAACTTTCCATATCATCTCTTGGATAATGTAGGAATAGTAGTGGCAGAACATGGAGGGCAGAGTTAAGAGAGGAATTAGCCTAGAATCTCTACAAGTAGACTAAGTTCACCCCCCCCTTTTGAATTCCATTAACCCTTACTTAACTCCAAACAGTTGCTAACTGTTAGTTGAGAAGATTCCTGTGCCCAGGCTGTTTAGCAATAAATCAGTTTAATTGAACCTTCAATTTGGACTGGTTATTTGCACCTGACAGATGGGTGTTAAAAGTCAGAAAAGCTAGTATCAAACTAGCATAGTCTTAAAAATATAACAAGAATCGAGCTAGATCAGGCCAAAACTCTACCGCCTGGAATTTGTGTCACAACATAGCTAGCCATACACATCCTACAAGTTCATAAGTATCCTGTGGGGAATTTAACCCTTTTCCACAGTTGCTCCTTAAAATAAGGTATTCAATATAATGTGCAAATCATTTTGTATTGGATTTGCATCATCAATTCAATCTGAAATATCATATTGTTTCAATTTGAAACATTTTTTTTTATGTGGAATATCAAAACAATGTTATTTGGAATATAAAATCTTCAGATTTGTGCAATTCAATTGCACAGAAAACAGATTGCTTCCCTGTATGTACAAAAGTAATCAATTTGTCAGTTCAAATATATTTGATACAACTTAACTAATTTAATTTGGAGATTTGATTGATTTGCCTTTCAGTGAAATTTCCCGATTGAATCTTCTCACAGTTCTATTTTTAAGGACATGCCCTTCGACTCTGGAAAAAATATGCACCCATCAGGATTAATCGTGTCGTTGAATAGCTGTTCCAAAAAATGCTGAAGGAGAAACTTCAATTTTGTCAAGACACAGTGCTATTGTAAGGCAACTGGGCTTCAGAAAGTTAAACTAAAAGCAACTCGTACTTTTTAAAACAAAACAAAACACTTGTCTGACCTTCCAGATTCTGGATTTTGAATGTTATATATCAACAGGAAATGTTGTCTGATTGAATAGAGATCCCCCTCCCTAAGCGAATAAGTAGAGAAAGAAAACCTGTGCTGGTCTGCGCTCACTTTTTATTTTTTTTTCATACAATCAGAAAATTAGGAGAATCCCACAGACCAGCTGAAGAAAATATAAGTTTCTTATCTAGTTATAGAAGCACAAAGTGGCCTTTCCTCTGATGATCACATTGCAGTTGCAGATTCAAGTCAACCTACTTTTGCAATCTGGCATCTTCCAGGTGTGCTGACTGAACATTCTCAGAATTTTAATCCAAACATCTGTAGAGGGCAAGGTTGGACAATTGAACCTTTCTTTCCTACATGCTTCAGTCAGCAATCTACAGTTTAATAATAGTGTAATCTCCATTATCATAAAGTTCTCTCTCACATCTGTTGTAATGTTCCTCATCTCCAAGAATTGTAGCGGTGCAGTAGTTAGACTACAGTATTGCAGGCTAATTCTGCTAACTGCCAGGAGTTCGTTCCTCACCGACTCAAAGTAGACTCAGCCTCCCATCCTTCCAAGGTTAGTAAAATGAGGACCCAGATTGTTTGGGGGGCAATATGCTGACTCTGTAAACCTCTCAGAGAGTGCTGTAAAGCACTATGAAGTGGTGTATAAGTCTAAGTGCTATTATTAATGCTAATGCTATCTCCTCTCTTGCACTCCAAAATTGAGACTTTCTTAAATGTAGCCTGAAAACTTTTCATCCAAGCTGAGGTATTGAATCAAAACCTTCATGCTTCAAAAGTGTTGCTATATGTTACTCCACTGGAGCTGAACTCATCTAACATGTTTGTCTTTTAAGAGTGCTGTTTGGGATTGTGTTTAGAATTGGTGTTCTGCTCAGAAATGACTGTAATTTCTGAAGGTCTCAGCTGATGCATGCTACTATGCCTTTGCAATACCTGTGGTGCCTGTACATTTTGGAAATAGATTATTAAATAGAAACCAGAGGTCTCCAGAGTTCTCTCTACTTTGTGATAGCTACCCTGAAGTCCCTGATGCTTGACTAAAGAAAAGCATGAATAATTTGTTGTCACTCCTCCTTAGTTGTAGGGGAATATTCAACTTTTCCAGCTATTCAGTCACTGTGCTGGGTTGTGCTTTATACTAGAAATGCTAAGCTAACGCCACATGAGAATGGCTTTGTTTCCATGGTGCTAATCGGCCCTGCTTTTACTAAGATCCTTTGAACTAATGGAAATGGGAATAACAATGAGAATTGCTATGCTAGCCCATCAGCTGTCATTTACTGTGGGCTGCTATTATTTACTTTTTTAAATAAAACATGGATCAGCCTTTGTATTTGATTGCTTCCTTTATGCAACGTGGATGTCCAAATGTTACATTTAATCAGAGAGTTCTGATAGTTTAATGATGGGGGATTTTTCCAATAAGTTGCTAAATGCAATCAAAAACTAGGTGAGTGGTATGTACACCAAAGAAAAGATCTTAAGGAAGTATTTTAAGCATGTAGGGCAGGAAAAGTGGTAAATGCACATTTGAAATGAATGTGTGTGGCTATATATTTACCTCAAGCTTATATTTAGCTGAAGCTTGCTGGTACTCAAGCCCTTAAATCTGCATACATCCAGTTGAAAGCCTCAGGCCCCAAAAAGAGTATATCAATAGATAAGCATGTAGAAATGACCCAAAGTATCTGTGACTAAGCTTTTGTAAGTCTAGCATGCTGCTTGCAGCATCAACAAGCCAAATGCTTAGAAGCCAGGCATAAAACTAATAGCTATCACTGTCTATCATTCCCGACATCTGGTATTCTCAGATCTACTGTCTCTGAACATGGATATTTCTCTTAAATTCTTTCTGAGAGCCTCAATAAGCCTCAGTGTGAAAATGGCCATCTCTGTTCATTCACTGAATGTATAAGATTGTACTTGTGCTCACTGGCCTTGCCTGTCCACAACAACATTATACATTGCACGCACCCCAGCTGTTACCCACAATTCATCAGAAAGGAACTCTCTATATGCATGGAAGGACATCTGTCCCTTCCTGTAAGTAAGTTTTCATTCATATGAATGGAACCTTTTCAGATTATAATTGGCTATATGGTGAAGAAGATGTCCTTCAAGAAAATTCCATTCGCAGTGAATATTACCTGGTAGGCTTTTCTTGTTATATACTGTAGGGTTATACTGGTCTGTAAAAGTATAATGAACTACAAGTGTTCAGCTCTAATAAAGATCCCAGTAAGCAGCACCCATGCCAATGGAGAAGAATCCCTATTCTTTGTCTGATGTCTCTCCTTCTCCACCACCTGTGAGAGAGAAGTTTACAATCAGTGGTTCTCAGAAGACTAATGTCAGTCATTTCAACAATCAGTGATCACATGGCATTAAGGCCATAAAATGCATGGTGAAAAGCCATTTTTCAGGCAGGACAAGAAGCAAAGGCTTTGAACTGCTATGGTGTAAGATCTTCACATATCAGGGGGCAACATGTATGGGGTTTCATTCTAGCTTGCAATGAAGCTTTTGATGTAACTACACCATGTTGTGTTTTTGAGGGACCCTGACAAAATCCAAAGAGCAGGAACCCCTGTTCAGAGAAACCGATAAACCAAATTTGAACTCATGGAAAGATGTGGACATGCAGAGAAGGTTGAAAAACAAAGGAAGCCACCAGATTGGATCTGGAGACCAGTTACCAGATATAAGAATTACCACAGAATAGGTCACAAAAAAACAATTTATCAAGATCAGATCCAAACTAGAAGGCAGCAACCAAAGGTCAAAAATATAACAACTGCCTGCAAGACAGCAAGTCATATTTGACCAAGTAATGCAACAGGTCAAAAAGATGGTGAGGCATGGAAAGACTGAGCCTAGGTGGCGCAGTGGTTAGAGTGTTGAACTGCAGGCCACTTCTGCTGATTCAATCTAGCGGTTCAAAT
>JANHFL010001399.1:59633-78299 GCA_032468155.1 Oxyrhabdium leporinum
TCATCATCATCATCATCATCATCATCATCATCATCATCATCATCATCATCATCATCATCATCATCATCATCATCGCCTGATCAAAATCTGAGATAACTGAATAGAGTTCATGGCTGCATTCACACTCTGTGCTAAGCTATAAAGTGATTGGGTTAGTAGGGTATCCTTTGTATATCATGTTTTGTGACTTAATTTATCTAAATCCAGCTATAGTGTATTCAATAAACTATTATACTTGGGGCTGCTCTTCTTCTGCTGCATGCTTTAGGGTTTATCCTAAAAGAGCATCCTATAACGCCTGACCGGCAATGATCCTGATCCCATCAATTAAGCAATGCCATCTGAAGGGTTCTAGGAGGCATGCCTTCTCTAGTGCAGTGGGTCCCTACTGGAATAGTATCCTGGAAAGGTTCAAAGAGCCTCAACACTACTATCATTCAAATGAGCCTTGAAGACCTGTCTTTTTCCATGGATTCCGGGTTAAATTGAAGTGCACATCCACCTCAATTAGATATGTACATCTATTCCTCAGTTCTTTGCATCGAGTCTGACTAGTAAATGTGTATAACACCCACCCAAAATCTCTGTAAGTTGTATGGCTTTATAAATTTAAATTTTGAAAAAAATATAAACACATCTTAGTGAGAAGCATGAACCCATCCAGAAAGTTGCAGTTAAAATATGACATGGCACAGTACGTGAACTATTTAGAAAGTTGATTTGCTTTATGCATGTTTTGTATGTCCATAATGAGTTGAAAAGAAGTTTCTTTTCTAGGCTTTTTTCTAAATATTTTTTTAAAAAATAGGCTATATTCAAAACCTCACGACTGGATTCTTGTCCACTAGAGCTAGGTAAACTTCAAAAATATTTGAAATAAATGCTATATACAAATGTAAGATCAGCATCTGACAGATGTTCTTTAAAGCATCCTGGCTTTCTCAGAATTCTGCATTTAGGGAATTACTTCATTAAAATCAATGTGACTCTTAAAGCAATGTTATCTTTTTTTTAGTGCCGTGTGTAGAGGGGCTGAATGTCCAGATACATGCAATATTTTGAAGCACTTTGTTCAAAAACATTTCAAAATCTAGACAGCTTTTGTAGCCATTTGTCTCTTAGCTTTAGGATTCTGAGCTATGAAGAGTAATGAGTCTGCTTAGGGAGGTGACTGGGAAGAAATTGAGCTCTGCTTAGCCTTCTGAATATATTTGATCTTTAGCTTTCTACATTTTGGATCTTAGTGTGCACCAGTTGCAACCATCAGGCCCTCCAAACAAATCTTCAATTTCCTAGCTCCAGACCGTTAATCCCTTGTTCATGCCCTTTCATACAAGCTCCAACTGCTTTGTTTTGGAAAATTGCTAATTAGAGGCTTATCCCTTTTTAGACATATTATGCAGGTTGATTGCAGGAGCTGATCTCATAAGTTTCTGTCTCTGGGGATTGTGCAGAAGTAGAGATGCGTCCTTCATGCATCTTCCTCTGGAATGCCCCCAGATAGTTTGGTTTCATTAAAGAGGTAATTAGCAGCTTATGGCTACTCCAAAGGGCTATCTTGATTTTATTTTCAATCAAGCACAGTCATTCAAAAGAACATTCTCCTTCTTACCTAATGGCTAATCAGTCCCAGGTGCAAGTGAGATGGGGCTGCTTTTGGCTTCTAGGTCAAAATATGCATCTAGTTAGCAAAACTCCTAGTTTTGTACGTAAGACACAAATAGGTTTCTCTAAATAATGATCTGGTGAACCAAGAGTAGCAAAGTTAGCCATATGTGAATAGGACAGAGAACAAAAGACTTCACTTCTGTGTTAAGCCCATGAGGATGTACGGCTGAAAATATTCCCATCTGAATTATACCGTATAAATATGCACAGAATTTCACCCTACCTGTGTGCCGAAGAAAGTAGAGCATAAATAGAATACTATGTATCAGGTGCAAAGAACCAGGAACGCTCAGTGAGTTCAAAGCACTAAAATGTTTATTTTTGTTACCTATTCACTTGAATCGGAATGGGACAATTCACCATGGCCCCACTCACCACAGCCAACTCACTGCAGGACAACTCACCAAAACCCAACACGCTGCAGGACAACTCTCCGCAGGACAACTTGCCACAGGACAATTCAACAAATACAAAAGTTAAATTAATTTCTGTGGAATCGTGGCCAACAATAATAAAATAAAGTCAATCCATAAATATAAGAGTTATAGTAATTTTGACAAAAATGTGGTCACCAAGAATAAAAGAAACTTAATGAAACAATACAGCGTAGAATTGTCCTGCAAATTGTCCTACACCCCACTTGAATCTGGTCAATTAATGATCAAAGCTTAATTAGCTCCAGATAAAGGTCAATGGAATTTTGTTTGGGGTAGGGGCTGGACTTGGGTCTCTTGTGGCTGAGCAATGATTCCAAACTGATGGCATGTTTAATCCTGCCTTCCACCTCAGCCTGCTCATCTCCTACATTATGCCCTCAACCCACCATCACTAGGCTAAGCTTGAAATTCAGTCCTAACCATACCCTGATGTACCAAGTAGAGCAGGGATTCCCAGCTGGTGGTGCTATTCCAGGGGGTGTGAAAACTTGGGTTTAGAAAATTCAACATTATAGTGAATATGTATAATTATATGAATAAATTATTTTCTAAGGGGTGCGAGAATATATCAGAAGTGTTCTAAGGGTGTGGGGTATAGAAAAGGTTGGGACCTCCTAAAGTAGATAATGGTCAATATAGGCCTGCCATAACTTCCACATACTACTACCTAATCCCCCCAAATTTTGCATCCCCGCCTATGCAAAAGCGACATTGCCTCTCCTGTTAAGCACATTTTCCAAACAAAGATTTCTGTGTTAAATGCCGATTCCCAATTAAGCTTTGGGGAATGCAGTTTGCCTTTTAATGTAAATTGATTCCTTTTAAAAAATTTCCAGTGAGCCTTGAAGTTTTGCATGGCTATGTTTTCCACAGACCTCTAAATAAACCTCTTTGCTTCACTGATAGTCTTTGGATAGTTTTCTGCTTCTCCTTCTTGTTGAAAGGATCTGATGGTTCAAAACAGAAACTTTCAGATTTCACACAGGAATAACAAATCTTTGTTCACAGCTAAACTCAAGCAGCTACGTTGTGCCAAAGAGGAACTTTACAGGAAAGGAGATAGAATGCTGTACAATCAGGTCAGAAATATATTAACAAGGGAGATCAGAGCAGCAAAAAAAAGCTACTCTGAAAAGCTGAGGAATCAGCTCTCAACAAATGAACTAGCAAATGTGTTGAAAACCCTTAAAGATATCACTGGCTATAGCAAACCTTCTTCCTGTGCTGAAGGGAATCGACAACTGGCAGATGACCTGAATTTATTTTACTGTAGGTTTGAGCAGAAACCACCATCAATTATCACCACCCTCTCCATCTCTGATACACCAGTCAAATCTTCTACAACTGACTCCATCCCGCTGGGCCACTCACCTCATAGAAAAAGATGTGTGAGATCTATTTCACAGACAAAAGCCTGGAAAAGCACCAGGTCCAGACAAGATAACTCCTTCTTGCTTGAAAGTTTGTGCTGACCAAGTGGCTCCCATTTTCACCCATTTTCATCTTTAATAAATCACTAGAGATGTGTTATGTTCCTTCATGCTTCAAACCCTCTACAATAATCCCACTGCCTAAGAAACCCTCCATTAAGGAGCTGAACGACTACAGGCCAATTGCTCTGCAATCCATACGGATGAAAACTTTTGAAAGGCTAGTGCTGGCCCACCTGAAAATCATCATGGATCCTCTGTCAGACCCCTTGCAATTTGCCTACCGAGCAAATAGATCAGCAGGTGATGCTTTTAAGTATAATGCATTATACTACATTTTAGATCTTGAATCAACAAGGACCTACGCAGGGGTCCTTTTTGTAGACTTCAGCTCGGCATTCAATACCATCATTGCAGATATTCTTCTCACTAAATTGACTCAGCTAGCTGTGCCTGACCACACTTGTAAGTGGATCTTAAGCTTTCTAACAGATAGGAAACAGCTGGTGAAGCTAGGCAAATTACATCAGATACCTGCACAGTTAGCACAGGTGTCCCCCAGGGCTGTGTTTTCTCTCCATTACTCTTTCACCTTTATACCAATGACTGCATCTCAAAGGATTCCTCTGTTAAAGTACGGAAGTCTTTACGAATCTGCATACAGATGGAAAGTTAAACAACTGGCCCTGTGGTGCAACCAGAACAATCTTGAACTGAACGTACTCAAAATTGTAGAGATGATAGTAGATTTTAGGAGAAGTCCTTCTATTCTACCACCTCTTACAATACTATACAACACTGTATCAACAGTAGAGACCTTCAAGATTCTAGGTTCTATAATATCTCAGGACTTAAAATGAACACCTAACATCAAAAACTTTATCAAAACAGCACAACAAAGAATGTTCTTCCTGCGCCAGCTCAGAAAGTTCAGACTGCCCAAGGAGCTGCTGATACAGTTCTGCAAAGGAATTACTGAGCCTGTCATTTGTACCTCTATAACTATCTGGTTTTGCATAGCAACCAAACAAGACAGAGACGGACTTCAACAGATAGTTAGGACTGCAGAAAAAATATTTGCAACCAACCTACCTTCCATTGAGGGCCTATACACCTGCATGAACCAGAAAGAGGGCTGAGATAATATCTACAGACCTCTCACATCCCGAACACAAATTGTTTCAACTTGTTCCCTCAAGATGAAGCTATAGGGCATTGCACGCTAAAACAACCATACACAAAGACAGTTACCACACACACCCACGCCATCACTCTGCTAAACACAGAGTGTCTATGCCCTAGGATGTCTATGCCCTAGGATGTCAAACCACCTAGTAGAGCTGTATTACCTATTATACTTCTCATCTTTCCATCTTTCCTACTACCTATTTCCTTAGCTTCTTATAACTATAATTTTGTTATTTGTGTCTCATGATTTATGTTGATTGCCTTATTTAGTATCCTATGACTATCACTGAGTTTGTATCTTATGATTCATGATTATTGTATTTTATGATTGTGGTCATGATTTATCATTGCTTATATGTATACTGAGAGCTTATGCACCAGAGACAAATTCCTTGTATGTCCAATCATACTTGGCCAATAAAGAATATTCTAGTCTAGTCTAGTCTAGTCTAGTCCATTCCATTCCATTCCATTTGATTCCATGTATTCCATTCCATTCCATTTTATAGAATTCTATTGTGAGTTGATACCTCAAGTTGTTTTGTTGTAAGCTACTTACGGATGGATTTAGAGGCCTGCCTGGGTTATGATGTACCCTCTGCCAGAATACTTAATGATCCTCGCCTATCTATCTGCGCAAGTTCAAAAATTACTCTTTACAGCCCAAGTTCAAGAGATTTTATTAAACTGCAGAATAGGAAAGTCCTTTAGGTCATCAAGTCCCCTGTTAGTTGCAGGAATAGAAATTAAAACATATCTTGACAAGTGGCTGTCTAGCCTTTGCTTGAATACTTGAAATAAATGAAGTTCACTACATTTCTAAATAATTGATTCCACTGTCAAACTTCTGTTCCTGCTAGGAAGATTCCCCCCCCCCCAACTTTCAAAGTTATAGTCCTTTGTTTTCATGTTCTTCCTCTTGAGATTTCATGTCTCCTTAGCTGTCTGTTTCTAGCTCCTGCTGTATCTCTTGCAGCCTGATGGCTCAGAATTGATTATCTACTTGAAATATTCCCTAATGCAATCTTTTTGTGCCACAGGGCAATATTGAAAATTTGTGAACAAGTTATGAGCATCTAGCAAAATGACTGCCATGGTGATGAAACATGTTTTTATCAGAATAACAGAATAACAGAGTTGGCAGTGACCGTGGAGGTCTTCTAGTCCAACCCCTTGCTCAAACAGGGAACCCTATATCATTTCAGACAAATCATTGTCCAATCTCTTTTTTAAAACCTCCAGTGTTGGAGAACCCACAATTTCTGGAGGCAAGTTGTTCCATTGGACAACCATTAATTGTTCTAACTGTCAGGAAATTTCTCCTCCATTCTAGGTTGCTTCTCTCTTTGATTAGTTTCCATACATTGCTTCTTGTCCTGCCTTCAGATGCTTTGGAGAATAGGTTGACCCCCCTCTTCTTCGTTGCAGTCCCTTAGATAGTGGAACACTGCTAATATGTCATCCCTACTCCTTCTTTTCATTAAACTAGACATACCCAATTCCAGCAACCGTTCTTGGTATGTTTTAGCCTCCAGTCCCCTAATCATCTTTGTTACTCTTCTTTGCAACACCTTTGTTTATATTAGACCCAACATCTTTGTTTATATTATGGTGACTGAAATTGGATGCGATATTCCAAGTGTGGTCTTACAAGGGCATTATAAAATGGTATTAACAGTTCATGTGATCTTGATTCTGTCCCTCTGTTATTGCAACCTAGGATTCTGTTGGCTTTTTTGGCCACTGCAGCACACTGCTGACTCACATTTAAGTGATTGTCCACTAGGACTCCAAGATCCCTCTCACAGTTACTACTATACATTTGGTTTTCCTTGCCTAAATGTATAACTTTACTTTTCTCACCACTGAATTTCATTTTGTTAAATAGGGCCCAGTGCTCAAGTCTGTCAAGATGCTTCTGTACTTTGAGCCTATATTCTGGAGTGTTGGCTATTCTTGCCAAGTTGATGTCATATGCAAATGCGATGAGTTCCCCTTCTATCCCCTCCTCTAAATAATTGATGAAAATATTGAAGAGCCCTAAGGCAGAAGCTTGGGATACTCCATACTCTCTACATGTAGATGAAGTGCCATTAAGAACTACACATTGAGTGCAATTGGTCAACCAGTTACAAATCCATCTGGTGGTGCGGTGTATCCCACATTTTTCTATCTTATCAATATCATCAGGGTTCCACCATTCTTAATAGCTTTCCAACATGCCTTCAAGCATCTCAGCTTACCATTTCTGGACAAGTCAGCATACTTCCAACTAAAGCACTAGGCTCCATGTCATTTTAATTTTCTGAGAATGTTTCCAGGAAATATGCAGTGTTAAAAAGCATTTTTTTTTCAAATAAATAATGCAATCCTGCAGAAACAAAAGTTGTTTTGCTTGATGATCTTTCTTCCCTTTCATGTATTTTTTTAAAAATTCAGAGTTTTAAACAAAATGCAGTCTTGTAAGGTTGAAAAACTCAGAACAACTATTAATTTGCTGTGGAGAACAGCCTCTAGGAAAGTTTAAATAGTGGATAGCTCTGAAATATAGTATTGGGAAAGTCAAAGCCTAATGATGTTCCTTTGATCTTCTGTCATGCCCAGGGACCAGGTTTAGTGATAGACCTTGGCAAAACTTGAAAGAGCTAAGAGAATTAGACCTGTTTGATAAGTCATTGAGAATACCAACTATGGATAGACAGGGAAATTAAAACAACAACAACACAGTACTGTAAAAATGGCAAAAGAGTATGACAAAAGAGGAAAAGAGGACTGTTGTATAGTTGCCAAGAAAACAGAATTGGTATATCATGTAGTCAAGCTTGGATAAAAGAAGATTTTACATTTATATTATTTCTTTGTAAATTATGTGCAAAGATGACTGGAAGAATATTCACCAGTATATTATGTGAGATTCTTCTCTCCATGCATGTTGTTATTAAACAAAGGTATGTAATATGAATATTGTAACTTGTAGATTTAACTGGGTAGCTTAATGAAAGATTTATTGACTTGCTCAGAGAATTGTTATTGGGATATGCTAAAAGGCAGTGAGGCATGGACAATCAATAACACATGACAGAAAGACAGCAGTGTAGAAATCTGGTTGTGCCATCCGTTTTACTTTTGCAAGAGAAATGGAGATAAAGTGAAACTAAATTGCCCTATCCATCAGGCAAATGTGCCATTACCACGGACTAAACAATAAGCAAAAGATGTTCTATTTTGTTTATTCATACGTAGTTGAGCCTTTTTCCATTGTGACTGTTAACTATGACTCCATCCACTATTTGAGAATTTTAATCCATTAAATGTAAATAAATAATATATTTACTATCGAAGTCTGAATACATTTGGCTAAAATATAGGAGAATGTGTAAGCGCTTCCCATTAAACATATTGCTATTACTGATGATGGTCACATAAAAGTGCTTCTTTTGCACTTCCCATAACAATCAAGAACCGAAATCATCATTTCAGAAATGAATCTAGAAACCTGGGTGGGAAATCTTTTTTAGGAATTGGGTGCTACTGTTACCAATTTTGTACAGTCACCTCTCCTCTTCCTCTCTTCCATCCCTTCTCCCCTTCCCTTCTTTCTGATTGAAATCTATAGAGATTGACACATTTTGTGAATCTGCAATGTTCTCATCCAAAATCTTATGAGATATTCAGTTTATTGATTGATTGATCAGTTGATTATGTGGCATCAGGTCAGTGTCAACCTCAACATCTACATAGATTTTCTCCAGCAGAATCTATCTCTAACTTTGTCCTTGAGGCCTTCCAATGGTGTATTGATCTCCATTGTAACCAAATCCATCCACCTTGCTACTAATTGTTCTTTTCTTTCTTTCATCTTTGCCATCATTGTAGCTTCTTCAAGAGATTCTCTATTACAATACAAATGTTTGGGCCCAGTACCAAACTTCTCCAGATATATGTTGTTGTTGAAGAACTCCATTAGAACTTCACAACATTTGAACGATTTAAAAAGAATTGTCACCTGCAAACCCTGTATTAATGGTCTCAAATCTACTGTTCTTCAATTGCTTCTGAACTACAATTTCCAGAATTCCAAGATACTGTGGATTGGTGTGCCCCTTGGCTATAATTGTTGAAAATATTTGGAGCTATAATCTTGAAACAGCTATTAGGATGCAGAGAGATGTTTTACGTAATTAAGTATATTATTATTTTTTTATCTTTCATTATTGCTTTAAGAATAACCACAAAATTAATTTTATTTTGAAGTCCTGAAAGTTCCAAATGTTGTGCTTGGATGCAAATTTTATTCAAACATTAATTTGGAAGTTTATGTCTGTCCTCCCTTCTACTATACACTGGTGCAGATGAATATCCCCAAATGATGCCATGTTAAGATATCATAGGGATTTAAACACACAACAAGAAGGAACACTAGAGAGGCTGCACAAGCTTGGAATAAAAAGGCCTTAACAGATAAATTAATTTAAGACACTAATTTAATCTCATTTGTCCCCAAACTTCAAAATTGGCTCCTTCATATGTTTCCTTTTAAAGGAGGGAGGACGATTTACCCTTTTGGCCCCACCCACTCCCAGGTGCTCTGGGAACTGGGAAGGTGTTATTGAAAAACCATATAGCTCATGTGTGCTCAGGTTTGTTTCAAAAATTTTTTGGTGCATCTCCTTTTTTAAACCAAACAAGGTGCTTTCCAATTATTGAATGCAGAAAATACAGTCATAAGCAAATGCCGGTGAATTTAAATTGAAAACTGCAAAGGGACAGAAGAACTGCCTGATTACAAGGTAGGCTATTATCCATCAAATCCAGGATGTTGTATTTATTGATTGATGGAATCACATCAAGGTCTCAGGAAGGTGTATTTAGTACCTGGAATAAAACATTCAATGTTTTTGGAAAAGTGTAGAACATCTTTTGACTTCTTGGCAATAGTGTTTAAGTTTTAAAGGTTTAAATACTCAGCAAGAAAGAACATGGGGATCTGCTATTCAGATATTTGCTATGTGAGATCCTTCTATAATCATATAAATACTATGCAACCACGTAAGTGGGGAACATAAGCTGATAAGAGCAAAGTCACGGTGCCATCTATGTGCATCATATCACACAAGTGTTCAAAAGGGGAAAAGCTTGTGGCACAATAGTTGTATACTATACTGTTAACAAAAATAAAAACATCATGTGGGTATAGCTGCTGTTAAAGAAAAATAGACATTGGGCTAGTCACAAAATAGTTACTATCTGCCTAATCATGTGGTCAATCACAAGACATAAATTAACCAAAAATCAACCCGGTCTGTTTGTTGCCTCTGGTTACGGTAATTTTGGAGAGGGGTTGGGGACTAAGGCATTACTTAATATCTTCCCAAATCTCCCCCTCCACAAAATATTTCAGGGTTATTTTTTATTATCTTTATCAAATAAATATGATTTCAACTATACCGTGCATTTTTCTTCTTTGCTCTAGATCAGTGGCACCCAAACTCTTAAGCTGCAACCCATCTTTTTATTGTCTAAAAATTCTAGCATAACCCATGAGTGGGGTGGAGTGGCAAAGCTTTGGTATAATTAGAAATAAACTTGATGTCAGAAGTTGATGCTTTGCTACATACCTGAACCCTGTTTAAAAAACTTTAATGTTTAATATTTAGGCAATCAGAAAATATGTGTGGGGGGGGATCTCTTATTGGGAACGTTTTTGTGGCTGTCTCAGAACTCAGTGCTATCACAAAGTAGAAAGATGACAAGCTCAAAACCCTTTACCAAAAATCACCTTTGAGTTTGACCTTCAGCAAAAGCATCTTTTTATCACCCAGGGGAAGAGCAATCAGGTATAATGCCAAATAAGCAAAACTGACACAGTATCTGGAACTTTCAAATCTGGTAGTGCCTGGTTAAAACACCATTTCCACCTAACACACAAAAGTGTCACTTCTCTTAAACTTAACAGAAGAATGCTTCATGGCCCAGCTGACAGCCGTAAGATGAAGAACGAAGAGGCCAGTGTGGAAAAGGAAAAGGAGTTAGCATTTGTTCTGCATTTCTTGGAGACAGGAAAATGGGCAATGCATCATGGATTTCCACGCAAGCCTGATTACTTAGGGACAACCTTAGGAGAAGAAAAAATGGATTCCTAATTTTCCTGCCCTGCAGTGATCTAGCAAGGTGTGACTGAAATCAGAAAAGAACTGAGAATGCAGAAGGGGGGAAAAGAGTTTTGTTCCCTTAACTTTGACATTTAATTTGAGAGATTTAAAAAAACAGGGATTTAAGGGATAGTGGGTTAAGGGAGATGTTTGAATGGGAGCTGACCATGACAGAAGAAAGGAGCTGGGGAAAAAATCCTGAAAAGGTCAGAACAACGGGATACCTTTCTGCAGATTTACCTTTGCATACAAAGTACTGAAAATAGTAATAATCTCAGTTAATTATGTAGCACAGAGGAAAAGAGACATTGAAAGAAGCAACATTAGATTTCATTGAACCCTAAAATAAGAAGGCAATTATTAAATGTAAAAATCAATTTGCTTTTGAGCTGAACTCATATAAAGGTATAATCGCCTTACCTAGTAGATTTAGCAGAGAATAGTAGGAGTTGTGTCTGGGTCAGATTTCTTTGAGCAAGTATGCAAGGGGTATTATCTAAATATACTCAAAGAAAAACTTCCATAAAGATATATTTTCATATATTGTTCTTATTCTTTTAACTACCTCAAAAGGAGGATGAGCAGTCTGGGACTCTATAGTCACATTTTTCATTATATCATTAAAAAAAAAAAATTAGCCTAGTGGTCCCTTTGAGAAGTGGTGGCATGCAGAACTGTCATGTAAAATATAAAATAAGATGGGTATGATGCCAATAGAAGAGAATATTAGGATTTAAATTGTGCATCCTTGGTGTTCTGATGTTGAGCCTGGTTGTTTTCTTGAAGATGATTCATTACTAAACTAAGTAACATCATCAGTGCTAGAAGGGAGTGTGGTTTTCTGGGAGTGTTCTTGGTAGTTCCTTAATTAGGCTGTTGTTTGTTGCTAGCTTCTTTGGCTGTGTTGGTAGTAATTTGACTGGAATATTGTTTACTTCATTATTGTTGGTCTAGTATTTTTTGTGTGTGTTAATCTCTGCTTATCTGTGTTGGCTGTTGTGATCTTTTTTTGTTTCTTTTTGGCTTTTTAATTGTGTGTTTCGAATGGTATCTAGATGTTGTTTATCCCTATGCGTCTGTTGATAGCACGTAGCTCAGAGAGCACCAAGGACCCCTTGGATAAGATTGTGACCCCCCCAAAAAAAATCTACCCAGGAATATGGTGTGGCTTCATCCATTTTGATTTATGACTCTACCCATTGCTCTTTTCTTCCATAGACACATCAAGCACTAGTGCTATGCAAGCGTTTAGATTCAAGGACAAAAGCTTGCTTTAGGAACACCATCTGGAAAAGGCACATCTGCTCAAAATCTGTCGCTTTGTTGAAGCATTGTTCTGCCTTTGAATCCAAAGTGCAATCCTGTTGAGTCTCTGGCCAGTGAAAGATTGTTTTCCCCTGAAAAAAGATAATAAAGGAAGCATAGGACGAACTTTGGCATGGAAGACTTTTGTTTCACAAACTCAGCAGGACCATGAAACTTGTACTATAGTCCATCTCTAAAACTGTAGAACATAAATTGTAAGCTCAAACCTGCCATTCTTTATCTGCTCTGACCATTGTTGTTTTCTTAACACTGGCAAAATAATTTTACAGCAGCTGTGATTTTTCTTTACCTATTTTTTGTATCAACAAAATAGAAGTTATTCCTGGTATGGATGCTTCTGACTTTGACAATAAAGTAGACATATGGTCAGCAGAGCCTAATTACTGGTTCAAGCCAAAGGATAACATAATTCTATTCTCAGAATAGTCAATCTTACTGAATCCTAGTATGGGGTGGTAGTTAAGATTTTGATCTAAAATTAAGAAGAGTTTGATTTAATGGATCCCAAGAGACTTTGGGCTAGTCTCTCTCTCTCTCTCAGACCAACCTCATAGAGTTCCTGCTGTGAAGTTAAAATGGAGGGAAAACTCCATGTAAGTCACCTGTATCTCCTTTAAAATGGGACATATGTCTAACAACTAAAATTAAAATCTAAGGAATGACATGGCAGAGTCCAACATCCTCCTTTTAAAAGTGAAGGTTTCCCCTGTCCAATCACTTCCAACTCTCACGGGCGCTGTTCATCTCCGTTTCTTAGCCAAGGGAGCCAGTGTTGTCCAAGGATGCTTCTGTGGTCATGTGGCCAGCATGACTATACACCAAAATGCACAAAAACAATGTTACCATTCCACTGAAGTTGTACCTATTTATTTAATCGAATGTTCATGTTTTTAAACTGCTAGGTGGGCAGGAGCTGAGGGAAAGACAGAAGCTCACCCCATCGCGTGGCACTCAGATCTCAAACACAGGCTGTCAGCTCTCCAGCTGACAAGCTCAGTGTCTTTTATCATTGAGCCATCAGCCCTCCATTCCCCCCCCCCCTACATATATCCTTCTTGTAGTCTCCAGAAAATGGTATTTGGACTCATTTTGTTTCTATGGTGGAAAGCAATAAGCAACCATTGTGACATTTGCTTATTTATTGACTTCATTTCATCATTCATGAGTATGATAATATAATATTAGAAGTAAAATCTAGGCTTGAAATTCCAATAATAATAAAATTATATCATTGTAAAACCCTGAAATCATGGCACTTTTAAGAAAAATGAAGTATAGCATTGCAGATTCAATTAAAAGCCTGGTGCCCCAAATGCATGAGGCTTGGAACAAGCCATAATCAAACCATGAGGACCTTGGTGCTCTTTGAACGTGGTCGTTTGCTTGCAGAGATTTCTTTACCAGATTAAGTAACATCTTCAGTGCCACACTGAAAAATAGTTGGCTCTGAAGAGATTACCTATTCTGGTAATGTAATGTCTGCATGCAAGCAACTAAGCTCAGAGAGCACCAAAGACTCCATAGTTCTTTCTCCTTAGAAGAGCAACAGATATTCTCCTCTATTGGTACATAATTAAAATTTGTGGGAATTATCCTATTAGCATACTTTGGTTGTATAAAAAAATGTCTTTTCTTGAGTTGCTGCACAGTGGAATCTTGATGAATTCCAAGAAATTTAGCTGTATAAGTTAGATAGGGAGGCAATTAAACACCTTGCAGAAAGTCAAGGCCAAGGCAAGACATTTTCTTGTTTTGCTGAGAAAAATACAAAATATGTTATTAGGAGACAAATTTACTCAAGGGCATCTCTACTTTTTAAATAATCATTTTGCTTCATTTGATTTTGATTTCCTATAAATCAGAAATAATAATGTATCACAATAACAAGTCACATTAATTAGAGTGCAGTAATAAATCACATTAATTAGTATACAGGTCCTCATGATGTAATCTTACTTTGTGGTTATTGGAGTCTAATGCTAGCCATGATTTGCTAAATGGTTTATTAGAATAAACTATAGTTTCATGATTTCAAAGAACATACTGCCCAAGCCTTCAGAATATGTAAACTGATATACCAAACTGAAATGTGAGCAGGAGTTTATACTGTTTTTTGGTAATGTATTCCTCAAATATGTGTAATTTAATTGAAGACATACACACAGCGAATGAAGTGGCACTTGTAAATTTATGGTTTTGCTCAGACAAGAGCTACTAAATTTATCTCAAATTAGTTTTTAGGCTGAAAGCATATGGTTGCAATCACAAAATATGCTTAACTTGTTACTGAATTAATCCTATTTCTGGGTTCCCACAATTCATTGAATCATAAATTCAAGAAATGAGCAAAGTTCACACACCATACTAAGGTACAAAAATTGAGGTTAAAATATCAAGTTTAGTGATTTTGCAAATACAGCTGCTATGCTTTTAGGTGGTCTGATAATGTATCTCACGCAACCCCTGCCTAAAATTTTCCTGATTCCTTTGAATGAGAAAACACCTACAAAATGTGGATTATTTTTCTTCCATTACATTCTGAATTAAATGAAAAACTATCATTGTAAGGAACTACAGGTGACTCACATGCTGTTTGAGGGGGTGTGGCACTTGCAGTAGAACACAGTTTTCAACTTTAGGATAAAAGCACCAAGATCCTGCAGATGCTATTGCAGAGTAGTAGTTTGGCTTGCCAAGGTACCAGCCTTATCATATGACATGCTTGTGTGCTTCCCAAGGTGCGCCACAAGAATCATGTATTTCATTCTTAGCATGAAATTGCTATTCCTATGAGCATGACTGAACCATCCCATACACTGAGTGGTGCAATGGCTCAGTGGCTTAATGATCTGGAAATGGTTTCTGTTCCCGTGGTTTGAATCCTAGCATTTTCATGGCATTGTCATTCGCCTCAGCTTCTGTCCACCTAACAATTTGAAAGTGTGTTCTATGCAAGTAGATAGATAGGTACCACTTTGATGGGAAGACGAGCTGGTGCTCTGTGCAGGCAGTCAGATTCTTGATGGATCTGAACCTTCTCGGTTCTGGTAACTGTTTGTGAGGTGGCTGCAGGAAGGCCTTGGATGACACTGCAGGAAGAATCACTCATCTTTCTCTCTGGTGCAAAGCCAGCTCACCCTCCTGTGGTGCACTTTAGGAAGTGTGCAAGCATGTCCTATAACAGGGCTGGTACCTTGGCAAACCAAACTATACAATAGTATTGTAATCTCCTGGCTACTGTAACAATGCCATGCAACAACAACAACAACAACAATAATAGCAGCTCCATACCAAGCATTGGGCTTAGATGCAAATATTTGATCTGGTAGTTTCCTCGAGGTGATGCTTTGGCATCCATCCCAGTTTTTTGTGACTATGAATGGAATGTTAATTAGTTTAGTGAAAAGAGTAATTCAGCCAATGAAATCTGTTCAACCCATGCTTTTAGATCACCCTATATAATTAAGTAGGGAATTTCACATGTATGTTCTAAACCTACACTTTTCAGAGTCCTCATAGGAAAAACATACCCCAAAATGCATATATATTAAGAGGAAATCAGCACAAAACTGGGCATTTTAAAAAATATGTATCATCCTAGAGAGAAAAATACCTGCAAACAATACGCTCCTTTGTCAAATATGTGTATACTAAAAAAGGTGTGCCTATTTTATTTCTTGCCAAAATGTGGTGAATATATTCTGGATTCCCAGGAGGGAGGGGCTGATTTCCAAAGGGCAAATAGGCAGCAGAGCTTGGAAAGTTTGGGTCACAGAGAAAGAGCTAAAATAGTAGTTATGCAAATAGTTGCTTTAGTCTGGCAAGATTCTGTCTATAGGTGAAGAACAATAAAGAAAGCTGCTCTTAAGTGACTTCATGTGTCATTCTTGGTTCTTGGGATTTGACCCAATATCAGAAATGGTAGATCTTAATTGATGAAAATATTGGCCAAAACAGAACTGACCATCACTGGAAAGACAAAGAGGTGAATGCCCGCTTCCCATCTTTAGTATCTTATTTGTGTGAGTTTTGCATTTTATTCCTCCCAGCATATCATCCAGAACAAGGCGTTCTGCTCCCATCTCTGCTCAGTGCATAGAGACTATTATGGCAACTGCAGACAAGGACAGCCTTGCCATTGGAAACTGTCACTTAGCTGATGATGTTACAAATGGTTATCCTATTTTACAAGCCAGTGGTGGGTTTCAACTGGTTTCACAACCGGTTTGGTGATTGCGCGTGCATGCGCCCGCATCCAACATGCACTTTGCACGCGTGCTCAGCTTCAAAACAACCAACTTACATTCTGTGTAGTAGCACAGTAGCTACAACTGAGATGTGGCAATCTGCCCTGCCGCACGAATCAGCTGAGAGGATAAACGAGAGAAAAGCGCAGGGGTGGACAAGCAGGCCCAGCTGATCTTCAGAGCTACCAACCGGCCACCTGATTGATCGTCGGAGATACCGGTTCGCCCAAACAGCTCCGAACCAGCTGAATCCCACCCCTGCTTATATGTATGA
Source organism: Oxyrhabdium leporinum (assembly GCA_032468155.1). NCBI lineage: Eukaryota > Metazoa > Chordata > Lepidosauria > Squamata > Cyclocoridae > Oxyrhabdium > Oxyrhabdium leporinum. The sequence continues at coordinate 76,356 of JANHFL010001399.1, forward strand.
ATCCCGTTAGGGAGAATCAATTGCAGGTAAAAATTACAAACCCTGGATAATTCCAATTCCAATTTGTTAGAAATTAGGCATAAGTGGTTACTGCTCAGTTGTTACATTATCTAAATTACCAGCAAATTGCTCTGTTAACTTTTGTTATAAAGGAAGGCCATCACAAATGCTTGATTCCCTCTATTTGTGTTTCATAGCCCACAGTGGCTTTCTACAGTTCTGGTTTTAGTTGAGTGACAATTGCAGTGCTGTGATTCAGAGCAAGGGGAATGTTACTGGATTGCCTAATGTATCCAACAGTTCCAGATAAACAGTTCCTAGAAATCCACAGTTGTGCCAGTTCCCTTCCTTTGTGCCCATCATTTATGAGATTCACTGTTAACAAGATGTGATGGCACAGATTCAGATGGCTTTTACAAGGGATTAGATATGTTGATGGCAGAAATGAAGACGGCAGATTAAGCATGAGCCAGCAATGTACTGCAGCTGCCAGAGGAGCCAATGTGGTTTTGGGCTGCATCAACCAAAGTATAGTGTTAAGATCATGGGAAGTGACAGCAGTGCTGTATGCTACACTGGTCAGACCACATCTGGATTAAAGTGGCCAGTTCACAAGGCATACTGAGGAACTGGAAACAGAGAAGAGGATGGTTAAAAACTGGAGACTAAATCCTACAAAAAGCTGTTAAAGGAACTTGATATGTTTAGCAGCAGCCTTGTTAAAAGATGCATTCCTAAGCATTTGCAGAGTGCCAAACAAATACTGAATAACTGAATAAAAAGAACTCCCATTCAAAAAGAAAGACATGATCGTATTATCTTTTTTGAATGGAATAAACTTAGCTCAGATAATCATGAATATCAACAGCCATCTATTATTTAAAATAAAAAGATATATTTATTATGAAATGCATAGAATAGCAAAAGCTTCAATTCTATCTAAGCTACATCTTGAAGAGAAAGGGAGAAGTTTCATTTGTCTCTTATTAAACATACAGGCTCATTTAACTAATATTTGGTCAAGTGGGGACAGATACAGGGAGAATTTGTGAAGACTCTTCTCAGCTATTTCTTGGCATTTTTTCTGGTGGTCAAGAAGTCTTAGTATAAAAGAAAATGTTGCAGTCTGACAAAGATATACCCCAAACTGTTCATGAACAAGTAATATATCCTTGTAGAATTGTATCTCCTCTCTCGTTGTTGATCTTTGTGTCTATCTGGGCAAAGATGCAAAAATTACATGGAGCAGGGGAACAATCAAAATTCACAGTGCAAATGAGCGTCCAGAATAGGAGATGTGTTATTCCACATTTCATTGCTTCAGCATATAAACTAATCAGTTCAGAAAAAAAAACTGTCTTTGCAAGTAGTTGATTTAAATAAACCCACATAAAAAATAATGGTGATGTGTGTTGGACATAGATGAGGGGAAGAGTCGTCACAAACTCCCCTTGTATCTGTCAAAATGTAGTTTACATAGAAGTGATGCTTTTGCTACTCTATGTATTTCTTAACAAATCTACCTTTGAATAATAGCATTTTAAATAAAAATGCAGGGTATATGAAATCCAGCAGCTTGAAGTTTGTAATGATTTAATAGATTACTACAATTTTTGACATTGCAAGTTGCCATCATATCAATTGTGATATAACTTTGCTATAGAAGTCTGGGCCACATTTATTCACACACACACACACACACACACACACTTGTTTTATTTTATTATAGAATAAAAATAATACTTTGTAGAATATCAATAATGGTATAGTGGTATCTATGCAATAGAAACTGGAAGTAAAAGTAAAGTTAAAGTTAATTAAACCTTTCAAAATATAAAATTTCTATCAATGTTAAATATTATTTCTAAGGTAGGTAGATAGATAGATAGATAGATAGATAGATAGATAGATAGATAGATAGATAGATAGATAGATAGATAGATA
>JANHFL010001399.1:123513-136547 GCA_032468155.1 Oxyrhabdium leporinum
TCTATCTATCTATCTATCTATCTATCTATCTATCTATCTATCTATCTATCTATCTATCTATCTATCTATCTCCTGGGCCATTCTGTGGAAGACAGGATTTGTATATGCATTTGAAACTATATGAAGTGTTCATGGATCTTGGTGCTTTGTGTGTATGTGTGTGTGTGTTTGTGCGTATGTGTGCACATACATACATACACACATACAAACATACTTTCATGCTTACTTAAGGACAGAAGGATTGTGTAATTGGCAGGATTGTTTAAATATGCACTATTACAAGCACAAAAGGCATCTCTTCTGGACAGAGAGAAAAAGGCAAGACTCCAAGTCACTTTGTGTAGTTTTAAAAATAGGATTTTGTTTTTTTAATAAATAATGAAAAATAGCTAGCCTTCATTCATGCTAATTACATCTCCATTAGAAACTAAGTCTACATTCAACAGATGAAATTCTTTTATATCTGTTGCTTCTGGTTTTATGTATACAATTATTTATATAGTAGGTTCATTATGTGTCATCAGGTCAGTGCTGACTGTTACTAGTGATATAGACAGATTTTTTTAAGGATGATCTGTCCCTAACTTAACTTTTTGGATTTTCCTCCATTGCACCTATCATTATCATAATCGAGTCCAACTAACTTGCTGTTCATTCTCCTCTTTTTCTTTTTCTTTTCTGCATTTTAGACTTCTCCAGAGAGCTAGATCTTCATATATATGTCCAAAGTAATATAATTTGATCCCAGTCAATTCTTAGAGTTCTAGACTGATTGATTTAATGCTCATTCTGCTTTATTTTTTGGGTATCCATGGTATTTTCAGGATACTGTGGATTTCTTCTCCAGAACCAAATAGTATTATTTATATCAATATTCATTATTTTTCCCTTCATCTTGTTTTTAAGGGCTATGCAAAACATTTAAAGTGCAGCTTTCCAAAGCATATTAACTCAAATAAAGTACTTTTTCTTAAACATTAAAGCACCAATATCTTTTTCATGGCTTTTGTGTTTTTTTCTAAAAGTATCTACCTTTATTAACACGCATAGCCACTTCATTTCGCTAGGGCCAACTTTTGAAGCAGCCATATAAATCTTGCAAAGGACATAGCTGCTTTAATGATTCAAAGATAAGTGTTTAAATTATAATAGTGCACTTTGTGGAGCCCTTCTTCAAAATTGTTTACACAAGCCTAACATTGTCTATATTCTCAGAAATTTTCCTTAGAAACAGAAATTAAAATAGCAGCAGGTACCCAATGGATGGCATTTTTGTAGGAAGAGCTCCTATCTTGAAGCAGTCCAGATATCCCTTAACCTAAGATCTAGATCAGACTAACTTGCAGAAAGTCCCATTTCAGATTTTCTAAGTGATGGGGTTTAGATTATTATCACCAAGGACATAGTCATTTTGATATCATTGCTATTGACTGTAGATACTGCTAGGTATCTACAGCTAAAAAATATTTTTCAGAAATATTTTTGTCCATTGGTGAGTTTGGTCAATTTGATATTTCCACTCTTTTCAAATGTACCCAAATTCTTTTTTTTAATTGCTATGCCTTAGTAATTTTCCATTTGTTTTCCTTTGTCAGCATACTTCATTTGATATACAACATACTTTTAGTGGAGAATTGTTCCTTTCTTTTTTTTTCTGAAAGTGTAAAAGACACCTCATCAATTACCCTGTTCATTTATGTCAGCACTTTATTCAAATACTTTTGTTATCAAAAGGAGCCAAGGTCACCCAACTGGCAATCAATCTTCGCTTCTGCAAACACAGTCCTTTAGACAGTTATGGGATTCCTGCCTTTTTCTTCATATGCACAGTGTGAATTCTTAGTATTGTTTTCCCCCCTCCCCCCCAGTCATGGTGGCTCTAAGGTTGTAAAACTATTCCACTAGCAACTCCTTTGAGAGGGGACCTGATTTTCCATCCTAGAAAAAAAGGATAAATGTTAGCAATACACAAAGTCCAACCAGCAGTCATACTTTCTTTAAGTAAAAGAAAAGACAAAAACAAATCCACAGAGGGCTGCAGGATTACATTTTCTTTCAACTTAAATCTTTTAAGGCCTAGCATATTTTCAACAGCTCTGTGTTCTTGCAGATGAAATAATTCTTCTGTAGAATGACCAGCTCTTCACATGACTCTGTTCCACCTTAGATCACTTACCTACCTCTGCTTCTATCTGATCTAGCAGTTCTTTTCTCAGGTTTAAAGATTCTGGAGAGAAAAAAGAGGCCAGACTAGAAAACTTAGTAATAGAACAAACCAGATTCGACGAGCAAGATTCTGTAGACCACATAAGTAGCAGCAAATGAAGCTGTGGAATTTCAGTAAAAACAATGGTCTAGAACAGGGGTGTCAAACTCGCATCATCATGGTGGCATCATGTGACATATCACAACTTTTTCCCCTTCCCTAAAGCAGCACGTGACACATCTGGCCCACGGGCCGCGAGTTTGACAGCCCTGGTCTAAAAGATGCTAGGGTGAAATCTAGAATTTCTTGTATGCAAAACATGTCACTGGATTAAAACCTAAGGTTTTACACTAATTTGTTGTTTAAACCAGTGTTTCTCAACCTTAGCATCTTAGCATCTTTAAGATATGTGAGCTCCAGCTCCCAGAATTCCCCAGCCATCATGTTGTCTACCAAAAGAAGTCTGGAAGAAACTACGGATGCTATCATTTGTTTTATTTTATTTATGTATTCCTACTTTTCAACTTTTAAAATGGTCCTCCATACAGCTTACATTAACTCTGGCGAGTTAAGATGGAATCTCAACTGGTGTGATTTCCTGCAGTGCATTCATATGTACTCTCTCTGGCGTACAGTTAATAAATATACATTTAACCATGTTTTTCTCTGTATCCCTTTCCCAAAATCCTTACTCTGATCATATAGTATGGGGCAGCTGTGGAACAATAAATAGTTTCTCTTAAAATCAGGGCAGATTACTATGGTACCTAAAAAATAAAATTCATGCCCCTCCAGGCACATTCAGTATATCATTGGGAATTACTATTGCAATGTATTTTTATTAACGAATTAATATAGAAATTATGTCTAGTAATTGTCATTGAAATTCAGAAGGCCAGCCATTGTCGTTAAACTATTTTTCAGTTTCTTGCCCAGAGAAATTCTGGGCACTGATCTGCTTTGATCTGTAGAAACAGAGATTTTTTAAATTATTATTATTATTATTTGTAAATCATGAGGAGAAAGTTTTCAAGCTACTTCTAGCCACTAATTCTTTCTTAAGGTTTAAATAATAATAATAATATCCCCTCCCTATTTAAATCTCTGACAAATGAGTAAAATAAATGGTAAAAATTAAAACGGAAAGGCATATTAAAAAGAATGTTAAACAGGGTTCTTCTATCCCATCCACCAAGAATGGAAAATGTCACCAAAGGAACATTCTGGAAAGTGAGCAGAAGATCACAAAAGCAGCAGAAAAATGGAATTTCTTTTAAAAAGGGAGTTCTTTGCATCTACACAATCTCCAAGAGACATATAGAAATGGAAAAGGAGGCAAGGACTGCATGACCTGCAAAATTGGTCCCAAGTAGGGGCCATGCTTGTGTTTCTGCCTAAGGAGGACCACAACTACACATGCACAAGCTACAAACTGACTGCATTCCTAGAAGAGTAAAAGGAGTGGATTGAGGCCTGCTGAGCTACATTTAGACTTTAATATTTAATCAATTTATATGGCTGTTTATCTGAAAGACATTTTTCTGGGCAGCTCACAAAATAAGTCAAAAACAAAACAAAACCCCTAGCTACTGAGGAAAAAAATCATAAAAGACAACCATTAATCATTGTCTTTCCTGAGGACTTTCTGTACAAAGCAAAAGCATGCTTAAAAAAAAAAACCCAGTAACACACGAAGGAAGATATTACCATAAAGAAAAGAACAGCCTTGTAGGTATATGAATTTAACTCAAGAGGACTAAGTGAACCAAGAGATGGTCCCTTACTTATCTCAGGAACAATCTGATTGCAGAGAGCTGAACAATCATTTTCAGATACTCTACTGGAGGAAGATTCATAGACTTGTAGAGAAGGGATTTCACCCAGCGTCCCAGTAACAGGAAGGAGAAAAGTCAAATTGTCCCTGAAATAAGCAATTCAGTGACTCTCACCAAAAGGAAAAGGCATGTAATACTGATGGGTGACTCACTGCTCAGAGTTGGGAATCAAAGGAAATACATTGTCTTCTAGATGTGAAGATCCAAGATGTGACTGAGAGGCTGATCAGAGTAGTCAGCCTTCCTATTGATTTTTCTTCATACTGATCACTATCCCTTTCTTCTGTTTCATGTCGGAACAAATTATACTGCCAGAAAGAGCTGGGAAGAATGTCTAAAGACTTAAAGGAGCTGTGTAGAAAGGGAAAAGAGTTAAGAGCATGGGTGATGTTTTTATCCATACTTCCAGTAGAAGATTCTAGAGGAGAATTGGTTGTTTAAGGGATGGTGTTAACAAGAAAACTGGATTCTTGAATAACAATCTTCACTACCTACGGGAAGGGATTCTGGCAAGAGATGAGTTGCATTTCACAAAGACTGGATAGAAGACATTTAGAAGACATCTTGCTAAGGTCATCCAGAGGACTTTAAACTAAACATGATGGGGGATGAGAAATCACCTAGAACCACACGCACCCAAAAAAACCAAATCCATAGGTGGTGGAAAAAAATCATAAAGGCAACCATTAATCATTATTTTCCCTGAGGTGTGTCTGGACAAAGCAGAAGCATGTCTTTTAAAAAATACCATATGAAAGAAGATATTGTCACAGAGAAAACAGAAGCTTTGGAGGAATATGGAACATAAACCAAGGAATAAACCTTACAACAAGGAAAAGGTATACCATGGAAAATGGTATACCTCTATAACATTATGCAGAACATGAGCAACAAACAAGAAGAATGTAAATTCATAGTACAGGACCCCAAATATGATATTGTAGCTATAAGTGAAACTTAGTAGGATGGATCCCATGACTAAAATATAGTACTGGAAGGCTATGATTTGTTCAAAAGAAACAGACCCCCAAAAAGGAGGAGGGGAAGCTGGAATATATAAAAGAAATGACTACACCTTTATGTAAATTAATGACCACAAGGAAGAAAGTGTCTGGTGAGTATTAAAGGAAAAAGAAACAAAAAAATGAAATTGTTGTGGGTAGATAATACAGGCCACTCAAATATAAGTGGTCGTTGCAAACCAGATGTCTAGGAAATACATTACAGATAGATTCACAGTTGGCTGAATATCCAATGTATGGTCATTAATTATCTATGTACACATGGGGAGAGGTATGCTGTGCGGTACTTCAGGGTTCTTACCTGGGCCCTGTACAGGTCAACATATTTATAAATAACTTAGATGACAGGAGAGAAGTTATGCTTATAAAATTTGTGAATGACTAAGCTTAAATTTCAAAAAGATCTTGATAGTCTTGATGTTGTCCAAAAAATGTTACTCAGTGGTGAGAAACGTTAAGTTTCTTCTCTGAAGAAAAAAAAACACCAGGTGTGGTAGTACAAGATAGCTGGTATCTGATTTAGACAGCATACTTGAAAGAAAAAACTGGGTGCTTGGTAGACCACAGATAAAGTATGAGCCAGCAACGTGCCACAGATGCCAAAGAGTCAATGAAGTTTTGGGCTGCATCAGTAGAGGCATGGTGCCAACATTACAAGAAATGATAATATCTGTCAGCCATGCCATTGACAAATACAGCAAAAGAAACTCCTGGGACATTATTTTACCAAGAGTATAATTTTACTGATACATAGATAAGCACAGTAGAAAGCAAAGACAATTCTGTCTTTTGACATGAAAACCTCCATAGTTAAAATCCTCCTTTTCCCCTCTTGGCCACCCACTATCCAGTGTCCACCAATGCAGTGCAATCTCTTTGTTTTGGGAAACGGTCTGCTCAGCTCAGAAGGCTCTCTGAGGTGTCGAGATTCTCCCAAGCTACAGATGGTGCCCATGAATTCCTGAATTCCCTCCCAACCCATACATTTCAATCATTCCTCCTCCCTCCCTGGGTTGTTTGGCTGCAAGCAAAAATTCAGAGCCAGTCAGCCTTAACAGTATCACTCTATGCTACAGCGGTCAGACTAGACCTGTAATGTTATGTCCAGATGTCATTGCCTCATTTAAAAAAAAAAAGGAAGTGAGGAAATAGAGAGGTGTGACAAACTGGGGAGAGGCTTGGAAAGTAAATTTGACAAAGAATGGTTAAAGGAACATGGTATATTTAGCCTAAAGAAGAGAAGGCTCAAAGGTGACATAGTAGCAGTCTTCCAATATTTGAAGGGTTGTCACAGGAAAGAGGGTGTGGATTTATTCCCAGAGCACCCATAAGTTAAGAGGGAAAAATTGATAAGTGGAAGCTTTACAGTGAGAGATCCAAATTTGAAATAACTGTAAGACTTGTCGGAACAGACTCAAGCAGTGAAACAGACTCAAGTTGTTCTTGTTGTTTTTTCCTGGAAACATTCAAATTGCCTCTAATAGATGTCGCTTATTATGCCATCTTTTTTTTAACATTAAACTAATAAGTTGTCTGTTAATGATTGGTTGCTATAAGGACTTTCAGAGCAAAAAAAAGGCTCTACTCGATTAGACAATGCTATTTTGGTTACTGTGATGTGATTCTTATTAATTCTGGGATTGGTGGGGCTTTTTATTAGTTAAATTGGGGAAATAGTGGCACTATTCTTCAATTTGTGATGTTGATAACTGCAAGCCCCATACTATTTTGCTTTTAAAGTGTCTTCCATTAAGATTTGTTGCTCCAGTAATGTTCTTTTTACTCAGAAATGAGGAAGTCTTAGATCTATGAAGTCCTGCTAGAAGCTGTAGATAATAAATATATGCTCTATTCCAGAGTTGGTAGAGCCTATCAGATATTGCTGAATTGCACATCTCAGCATCTCTGATAGTTGGTTATGCTAGCTATGATCGATAGAAGTTCAATAACGCCTTGCAGTCAAAGGTTTCAAGCCCTCTGTTCTGTGAATAAAGAATTTTATTACCTCATACAATTAAAATAGTATCATCCAAAGGGAAAAAAGGAAAATACCAGCAATTTCAGTAAAAATTGTAGATTTATAAGAAAGAATATCCTGAAAAAAGGGTACTCACAAGAACTTTGTAAGCTAATTATTTATTGGTTTAATTTGTTTTATACTCTGCCTCCTTTAGAAATTCAAGGTGGCTTTACAAGAGATTCTCCCGCTCACTTTATTCATACAATAAATTTGTGACATAGACTGAGTGGAGGGAAAATATCTGGCCCAAAATCATCTAGTGTTTCCATGGCTGTGGATGTATTTGAATCTGAATATCACTAGTTCTAGTCGAGCGTCTGTACTACTGCAATACAATGGCTCTCCAGAATAAGAGCAGTAACATTTCATTGTGTAATTTATGTTCAGGTAGGGCATATGTGATCTAACCGTCAACTCTGCATCATCAAACATCATCATCAGCACTTCTCTAAGGTTCAGTCAGTTTTAAAGGGGACACATTAGGGAATTTTGCTATGGAGTTAGCATTGGTGTCCACAGTTGGCATGAACAATGACACAAATTGATTTACCAGAAAACATAGTAAAGAAGTTTCTTTCTACTACCAGCTTCACCCTCCCCCAAAGTCTCTCCTAGGCCTGTACAAGGCCATCCTGCTTTGCCTCATAAAGCACCGTCTGCTATTGTAGTAAAGAGAATCATCTGTCAAGATGCAGAAGCAATGCATTTAACATTGTTGAAATACTTCATATCATTCTAAGGCCTCACCTGACTGATCGTTCCAGTTGCCAAAAAATGCTCTTTCTGGCTTTTTCCTTCTGCTATGCACAGGTACTGTATGCTGAAAGCTGTTTGGCCACAGGACGATTCTCAGTCATCCAGGTCATGGTTGTCTCAAAGGTCCTTTTTAAAGGGGCAACTGAACCTTCTGGTTTTTCTTAGAAGACATTTCACTTCTCATCCAAGAAGCTTCTTCAGCTCTCACTGTATGGTGCACAACAGCTGGTCATTTGCATTATTTTAGAGAATCGTTGAGGCCACCTGGAGGTTTATGTGTCATCAGAGTCACCTGAGTGGTACAAATGGGTGTGGAGCCTTCTTGGAACTATTGAAAGAACTGTGTTGTGGACTGGAGATAGATGATGTCGTATCCCTCCCCCTTTGTTGAGAGAGGGCTGTTCAGTTTTGACATAGATGGCCTCTTTTACCCTTCTTTCAAGCCAGCGGTCCTCTCTGTCCAAAATGTGGACTTTGCTGCCTTCAAAAGAGTGGCCTTTGTCTTTGAAATGCAAGTGGACTGCTGAATCTTGTCTTGATGGGTTTGGCCACAGGAATTGCTAGAGGAGAGAGGGTCACAAAACATCACATCAGCTTAGTTTAACTTTTTTTTTTTTTAGATATGTAGGTAGGTTGGTAGATGGGTGGGTGTGCACATATGCATGCATGTGTGCAAACACAAAGCAGATTCAGAACTATGTTTTCCTCAAACTATTGTCAAGCCAAAATTTGGCCCAGCCTGTACTTTCTACCACCCCAGCTGACCACTGCCATTTTTTTGTAGTTTTAAGACAAGTAGGTGCACTTTCAAAACAAGCATCAAATGGGGAAGCCTAGCAACAAAGGCTATAGTGCAACCCACAGTGCCTATTCTTGATCTCTTAAATGATGATGAAGACAGTCTCTAGAAATAGGATCCTGACTCTCTATGGCAGGCGGAAATAACACATGAAATGGGGTGAGTCAAAAATCACAGCGGTGAGAAAAACAGTCGCAGTATTTCAGAGACCAACTTTGCTCTGGCTTCAGAGGAACCTCAGCAGAGCCGTAAAAAAATAACTCCGCTTTCAAAACCAGCCAACAACAGATTCAGAGCTGTTTTTAAACAGGCATGGTGTCATCTGCAAAGAAACAGGCTGCCAAAGACTCGTATATTATATGCAGCCACCTAAACCACTGTCAGTTTAATCTCTTCTTAGCCTCTCATGAAAGCCTCCAATTAATGTAGGTTTGTTGTTGTTTTTTTGCTTTTGAGAAAGAAAGCTGCAGCCCTCCCAATTTCCTCACTGCAACTGTTTCAATTCCATTTAGCGTGTTTTGTAAAAGCAATACAAACAACAGACATAGATCATGGCCTTTTTGGGTCCGTTGGTATTGTTAATTAACTGGCACCTTGACATCCAGGTTTGGCTGGAAGTGTTGGTCCCATTCCATTAGCTTAAACAAGATATTTTGGGACCAAAGGGGTTTTCTGCAATGTGAAATCAGTCTCCAAACACATACAAATTAATGGTTAGGCTATTATTCTGGATAATGCTGAAGGGATATAATTGTTGTGATCCATTGTCTACCCATAGCCACTGTAGGGCTATGATAACATATGAAGCTGCTCAAACCCCCATACAGACACATACCTGTTCAGTTGTTTAAAAAATAGGAACAGGATTGTGATAATTCACTCTGCCATTCAGTTCCAGGGTGTCTGTTTTCTGTGCTTCCCAGGCAGTTCCTGCATGCATTTGCCCTTAATAAGACAAGGCCTTAGGTACAAGGGTAGTCCTTGACTTTCAACCACAACTGGGACCAGAATTTGTATTGTTAAGCAAGGCAGTTGTTAAGTGAATTGCACTTGATTTTATGACCTTTTTTGTGATGGTTGTTAAGCAAATCATGCAGTTGCTAAGCGAGTCCTGTGGTTTTTGAGTGAGCCACACAATCATTAAGTAAATCTAGCTTTCCCAACTGACTTTGCTTGTCGGGAGGTAGCTGAAAAGATTGTAAATGGCGATCGCAACCCTGGATGCTGCAACCTAACATAAATATAGGTCAGTTTCCAAGCACCAAATTTTGATCATGCGACCTTGAGGATGTTGCAACAGTCATAACTCTGAGCAGCAATTGTAAGTCACTATTTTTCAGCTGTTGTAACTGTAATGGTCACTAAAGAAAAGGATGTAAATTGAGAACTACTTGTATACAGTTACATCAGAATTTTATTTGCAATTGGAACATAGATTGGCTCAGAATACATATGAGGAAACTTACATGAATGTATCTATCTTGGAAAAGAACTCCTTCACGTGGATATGAAACATCCAATTGCAGGAAGCATAACCAGTAGGATTTGCAGAAATCCCCATGTGAAGGAAAAAAGATGATCTGGACAGCACATACAAGCATTTATTATCAGTACCTCCTTAAATGGTCATCCCAAAGGTGCTTTTTCAAGAGGCAACTGGACTTTCTGTTTTTCTTTGAAGACATTTTGCTTCTTTATAATCCTTTCAGACAGCTGGTCATTTGCATTCTTTTAGCGGGTTGTTAAGGTCACATGGAGCTTTATCTGTGTCATCAGGGTCACCTCAGTGGTGCAAATAGGTGTGGAGCCTTCTTGGAACTGTTGAAAGGACTGTGTTGTAGACTGGAGATAGATGATGTCCTATCTCTCTCCCTCTGTTGGGAAAGGGCTGTTCAATTTTGACATAAATGGCCTCTTTAGTCCCTCTTTCAAACCAACAATCCTCTCTGTCCCAAATATAGACGTTGTTGTCTTCAAAAAAATGACCTGTGTCTTTTAAATGCAGATAGATTGCTGAATCTACTCCTGATGTGTTTGTTCTCCTATGTTGTGCCATGTGTTTATGAAGCGGTTGTTTCATTTTCCCACTGTACAGAATTGTTCTGTTCTTGGCCATGGTTGACTGCCACCTTGTTCCCCCCACATCTGCTCAAAAGCGTACTACATCACAATAGAACGTAGTTTTTCCTCAGTTTGATGGCCTTCAGTTTTGCTGGATTTCAATTCGCATGATTTGAGCCAAACATCTTCTGTAGAAAATTTAACTGTGGCAAGTCCCATTCCAGATCTGATTTACTGGGAATATCATCAGAATGTCATCGTCCTGCATCTTTTACTTCATCGTTGTGCAAATGTGTAGAAAAATGGATTACAGCAAAGAATGGTGCTTATGAACAGGAAGAACCTAAGTCATAAACAAATACCAGAAACACATGGTAGCAATGTTACCAGATAGCTCAGGTAAAGCAATTCCACTTTAACAAGAATTAATCTAAGCTTTGCTTAAATAGTGTAATTGATGCAATGAACCTGAATTTGGTCAAGCTCTGGAAGACAACAGAGTATGGAGGACTGGTATGCTATGGTGCATAGGATTGTGAAGAGTCAGACATGATTTAGCAACTGAACAACAACTATCTAAGCTTGCTTCTGTGCCTCAAGACCATTCAGATGCCGAATCATGCTTTCCATAGTATCTCCAATTTATCTGAGGCTGGATCTCTATACCTGAATGTTATAGTGTAGTGAAAATAAGTCACTCCATACAGATTATTTTCCCCTGTGATTTCTAGCTGAGGGTGATGGTGAAATTAACTGTGTTGTTTAGAGACAATGGTTTGGACAAGTTTATAAGAATTTAGAAGCCATTTGTGGAGTTTCTGTGACTTAAATATAATACCGGATTGTTTACAGAGGGCTTTGAAGGTTTTTTTTTTGGGGGGGGGAGGGGGGTTAAGAGCGTTCTTACAGTTAATGGGTATTGGGTCAACTTGACTGATGGGCAACAGATTTGTATATTTGGGGCATTTGTTAAGAGAATGTTATGCAAAATAGTAATTTAGAAAACATAGATGGAAAATGTATAACTATTTGTAGACCCATAGTGCAAGGGGGAGGGGGGAATCTATTAGATTTGTTTGAGATACAGGTATCAGCATTCAACCAGAGTGGAGATTGTATGTTTGCTGTTAATGTTATATATTTGTTATATACAATTTTTTTCTTTTCTTTTTTCGTGTATGTCTTATTTATAATTTTTGTGTTTTTTAATTCTGTATTTTATATTTTATCTTTGGGGGGAAAGTTTCATTAAAAAAGCACCTGAGAGAGAACTTTTTTAAGAGGCACTGTACTGCCATCTCCTTAAAACAAGTGGCATTACCCCCACTCCTCCTTTTTAAAAAAAAGAAACAAGAACTCTTTTCTGAATCCTGGTGGGACGTGCTTCTGGTCTTCAAGTGAAAAAGTTCAGAAACAGGATGCAGGATTGTCCAAGCTATGCCTTGTATGGTTCCTCCTCATCAGGAGACTGCAAGGAAGAGGTCTCCAGAGAGAGGGAGAATCAGGCCCGAGAAAATTTGCTATACTTGTTCCAGTCACAATTGGAGCTTTCCAAAGGACATTAAGTGTGTCTCTTGCTAATCATTTTCCAGAAATTGACTATTACTTCAAAAAGATTAGACACCTTCATATTACAAAGCTGAAACACTAGGAGACTTTGAAATTAAATTTGAAGTAAATGTATTTTTCTGGGAAAGAAAAATTATTTTTAATATTGGCAATCTAATGAGAGACATAACGAAATAAGCAACTTATAATAGCATTCGGATAATTTTTTAGGAATTGCATTAGGACCTCAAATCATTAATGTCAGCTATGTTGTCTGATCTTAGGAATAGTCTGTTCGCAGCTGAACCTGTTATAGAAAAGGATTTATAACAAAATTTATGTGAGAATGGGAAGAATTTGTCATAAAATATACAAAAACAAAAACAAAAACAGCCAAATCAGATGAGGCTTTAAAAATTAAGAAGAAATCAAGAATGCCAATCCAAGAGATTAACTGAAACAATTTATTTTTGCTGGACTTACAAAACAGACTTTTAAAGTTCAGAAGAAATTTGAGACAAGGATTAACAATCATTTGAATGGGTTAAAGAGCAGACTTTACCTAAAACAAAAGTAAACTAAATTGGTTTATTTAATTGGGGCTAAAACGGGATATGTTTATTTTGGACTTTTGGATATATGGACTGGAAAAAAATTGTGCATTGAATTTGCTTGTCCCAACAGTGCTTTTTCAAAAGACAGCTGGACTTTTTTCCTTGAAGACATTTAACTTCTCAACAACCTCAACCATCTCCTCCTCCTCCTCCTCCTCCTCCTCCTCCTCCTC
>JANHFL010001399.1:141417-157159 GCA_032468155.1 Oxyrhabdium leporinum
TATTTTTTATGTGAACCGCCCCGAGTCCTCGGAATGGGGCGGTATATAAATTTAATAAATAATAATAATAATAATAACTGGTACCATCTGAGAAGGCTTTCTGGACTCTGGTGAATTCCAACCATTAGAAAGACTTCTTATGCATCTTAGACCTTAGATTAGGCTGGAACTAAGACTTTCTTTTAATAATTTAAATCCCAGATTGCTAATAACTTAAAAATTATGGGATCAGAAAAATGTTTCATCTTTCCTGAATATTGGTTTTAAATTTTTAAATTTTTAAAATTAATTTTAGAAATGGAAAATGCCCTACTTGTGTAGGCATTGCAATTCTTCTCTTCTTCTGTATTTGGAAAGAAGAAAGAAGGAAGGAAGGAAGGAAGGAAGGAAGGAAGGAAGGAAGGAAGGAAGGAAGGAAGGAAGGCAGGACGGAAGGAAGGAAGGAAGGAAGGAAGGAAGGAAGGAAGGAAGGAAGGAAGGAAGGAAGGAAATGAATCTTTATTTACTTCCCATCAGTTATGGATTATTTCCAATGTTTTATAGGATAAAAATATGATTATGAGGGGTCCTTGGTGCTCTCTGAGCTTGATGTTTTCTTGCAGACATTTCATTACCCAAACTAGGTAACATCATGAGTGTTAGTAGAGAGTGGGGTTTGCTCTTAGTTTATATTCTAGTGGCTTGCCCTGTCAGTGTTGGTGAGAGTAGTCTTGGAAGTTTTTTGGTTGAGCTGTTTACTGTTTGGTTGGTTGGCAATTCTTTGATTAGGGTATTGTTTACTTCTTGATTGTTGAGCTGATGTTAATCTTGGTGTTAATTTATGTTCATCTGATTGGTTGATTGGTTGATTTATTGATTGCTGATGGGGAGGTGTTTTGTCTTTTTGCTCTTTTTTTTGTTTGGTGTGGTTTTCTGTTTTTCAATTTCAGTGTGTAAGCAGACAGGTTTGTATTTATGGAAGAGGTACCTCAGATTTATTTTAAATCTTTAAAGCTTAAGACCAGTGCTTAGAATTGAACTCCTAAACAAATGTTGAGATACTCAACAAACTCTGATACATTTGATTTTTAAACCTTGAGGACTCACAAGAATAGCAAAGAAATGGCAGAGCCAAACTGATATTTGTGTTTAATAAAGACTCCAGTCTCAACTTTCCTTGAAGCATTTGGACTGAAGTGTCTGACTGAATAAAGAATCTGATGGAATGAATAAGACAGGGAAAACATTTAAAAATGCGCAAAAAAGCTGGCTCATAAACAGGAGTGTGGATTATGGGAGGAAAAAGCTAGAAAGAAAGATGATATGTTGGTTGTGGTCTACTCCATAGCTATAAAAATAGTGGAGGGAAAGCCTCACACAGTGTCTATGGGTGGATTTTTTACTAGAGATGGGAAGGCTGTCAAATCACCCAGAAACCTGACATCTGAATTAAAAAAACCAAAGTCTTCCTAAAATCAGATGGGACTGCAAGGACATGTCTACACCTTTATCTTTTCAACACAGCAAAAGTGTTTCACTTCAGGAAAGATTTAGACTCCACAATCTAGCTTATTTCCTGATGATTTCCTGATGATTTCCTCTGCTGGTACTAGGTTTGATCTTGTTTAAACTATGGTAGATCAGCCAAGATTGACTTGATGCTACCAATTGCTGTGACTTTGAACCATTATCCTAAACTAAGTACATTTTCCACAGCCCTTAGTATTTTGGTTCTTCTCAAAATTTTGCCAAAGACTGTGACAGCAACAAGAATGGTCTCTGGAGATCTTCTACCATTACGTTGTTTATTTTGATGGCAGATGTTCTAATGACGGAATACATTTATTTAAAACAGGGTAAACTAGAAATATGCCAGAGGGAGGTGGGAATAGGTGAATATATACATCTAATTGCTAGAGTTCTTTGGGGAAAAATAGGATTGGCAACCAGTTATATTCCTGTTTACATAATATTGTTTCCCATCATAACATCTGTTCCTTTTTCACTACTGCATAGGTAAGATGCATTCATCAAATTATTTGATGTTATTTTAATGGTGCCTTCAGAGGTGGGGTTAGGAAAGAGATGGAAACAGATGCAATTTAGAAGAATGGATGAATTTGACGTCCTTGCCTCCTTCATCCCACCCAGCCCTTGGGACTAAGATAGCTGGGACATAGCTTGTGTTTGTCTCTTAATACAACATATGCTATAAGTGGCAGCTCATATCACAAACCATTACTTCTGGGGATGAATCCGCTTCAGTTGGGAGGCTCGGAAGCAGTTGGTTTGGAGACAGAAGTGGTCTGTCAAAAAGGACAAGATGGGGCTCCCAAGTGCATCTTCAAAGCCTCGGATGGGGTTTCAGTTGTACAATTGCAGCCTCACACCAGCAAGTTACTGGGAGCAAACCAATCTAAGGTTCTGCCTCCCTGCAAAGGGGGGGGGGGCGTACAGCTCTCGATAAATTCATTGCCAGCAGACTGCTATCTGACCATAACAGGGGAACCAAAGACAAGTCCACCAATTCAAGGTCACATAGGCACTGTTCCAATGTGACAGAGGGGAATAATTAAGTACATTGAGAATAATTGTATTTAATTAATTTTAATTGCATCCATTAAAGTACATTAAAATTGAGTTTTTGTTTTGACCAAGTCCATTTCTTTGTCTTGGTTTCACCACTTTTGGGTCAATAACAATGGCACATCATTGAAAGGTCAAGTATGACCCACAATCTGAAAAACATTACTTTTCTAATTAACAGCTTTGAAAATATGTATTTTTCTAAGGCACCACACATAGAGAAATGAGTATATCAAATTAAATAAAATTTATATTACAAATTATGCCTTGTACAAAATTATCTTTAAAGGATGTATCAAACAAACAAAAAACCTGATGTATATTTCATGAAATAACATCAACATTGTGTAGAAAAAAAAAGATCTGGGAAACAGTTTGAAGAGATTACTCCAAGTTTTCTTTCTTGCCCTTTTGTTGAAAAGGCCTAAATCATATTTTTACAAGAGCCCATTGCTGCAAATCTGGTGCTGATTTAACCTACTGGTGTTGTGAACTAATGTCTTTTGTCATCACCCATGTACAAAAATTCACAATTCTTTAAATCTTGATAAGTTTCTGATAGTGAGTTCACAGTCTATTAGAAAATAGACATCCTTAACCAACAACACTTGCTTTAAAACCTTGTTAACAGCCCTGTGAATTTCAGCAGTGGCGAATAAGAGGACAAGTCCAGGCCATGTGAATTAATGAACTCCTGAATTACATTTGTAACAGTAGTTATTTGCAACCAACGTTTATTAAAGATTCTCTGAGGTGTTAATATATTCGTATCAAAATGACCCTGCCAGAGAAAATTATTTAATATCCTATAAATTCACTTACTGTGGTATGAAGGAATAAAAATAGAAAGACTCATAAGATACAGGGCGAAAACTAAATTAAGAATCTCCAACAAAGAGCTGTCTAACCTCTGCTGCATTCAGGCTAGGAGAATCCACCATATCTTTGTGAAATTAGCCATGAAAACCAGCTGAGTGACCTTGAGCCAGTTAATCTCTCCCAGACCATCCCACTTCACAGGGTGGTTGTGGGGAAATAGGAGGAGAAAGATGTGTTGGATATGTTTGCCACTTTGAGTTATTTGCAGAAATAATAAAGGTCAGATACAAGTAAATAAATAAATAATCCATCTCCAAAAACCTAGGGCTTGATGATCCTGCTCCTTTGGAATAGCTTAACCCCTATGCCAGACCCTCTTACAACATTCTTGGACACCTATTCAGAAAGCCATTTGGGGATCAGTAAGGTCATGCTACCCCAAAGGGTGAGTATAGAGATTCAGATTAACAGAGTTGGAAGCGACCTTGTAGGTCATCTAGTCCAACTCCCCAACCAAGCAGACCCTACACCATTTCTGACAGATGGCAGTCCAGTCTTTTCTCAGAGGCTTCCAGTGATGAAGCTCCCACAACGTCTGAAGGCAAGCTGTTCCATTGGTTAATTCTCACTGTCAGAAAATTTCTCATTTCCAGGTTGATTTTCTCTGTGTTCAGTTTCCATAATTATTCATAATTTTATTGATTTATTATTGTGTTTATTTTCTGATACTCATTCTGTAAACCACACAGAGTTTCTGGAAGTTCAATAGCATGTAAATTGTATAATGCTAATGGATGGAGAACAAACAAATAAACATGCCACTATCAAACAATTATTATTGGGACACGTTCAAAGATTCAACTAGAATCAGACTTCCTTTCACTTAAATCCATCTTAATCATAAATGCAGTATCATACTCCAAATACTTAAAAAAAAAACCTAAACAATTTTTCATTTGTATCAAAGCAAAAGGTAAGTTCATCTCTTGTGGAGCAGGAATCAGGTGAGTCCAGATCTCTCTTGATAAATGGACATGTTTATTCAGCTGAACAAAAATGGGTCCTCCCATAAGATTAGAAGAAGTTTGCAGTTTGAAGCAAGTATATATAGATTTCTTACTTTTACTTGGTTACATAAGAGGAAGTTAGCATACAGTAGATGTAGTATAGATATTATTAAAAAAATGTTCATTTATATCTTCTGTGATTTGGATCACATGTTTAACCCATGGGTTTGTGATTTCTGATGGAACTTTTCACAACCCTAAAGACCCAGATTAGGCCTGAACTTTAATTCTGCCATCTCAACATAAGAACCTTTTAGCCAATCATCACAATTATCAGAATCCCAATCAACACTCTTCCTAGGTACCTTTACACAAAAAACAAAAGAATTGTTTCTAGTCTAGTCTCTATATGTATCAAACCACTGGCATCGATTTATAAAGTAATCTGACAGACACCAGACATACATACAATAGCAACAAATTTGAGATTGTTTCTGAGTAAACAACCTATTTTCCATATATAATAGCATCAGCTGGCCTTGTCAGATTTGTGCCAATCAATATTTTCATATTTCTAATCATGCATGCAAGAGGGCTGAATGCCAAATTACAAGAAAAAAAGACTCTATATCCTTCATGTGTATTGCAGTGTAAAGTTTATTAAGTAAAGACCAACAATTAATAACCACATGTGATTTTAGAAACTGAATAAAATTTGTTGATCCAGAGTATAAACTCTAGGGGAAAGCTAACACAAATCCAGTTTGAAAACTTTTAAGGAGTTATATCAACTCTTTCTCCTCAGAAGAAAATAATGACTTCTGGATTTTGTCAACTTTGAATTGATACAAGTATATCAATTAAACACAGCAGCTGGACAAACAAACTAATCTATGGGCCAAGAAATCTTTGTAATTTGGTGAAGAGTGGGTGGCTGTTGATAGGATTTGTGTAGTTCAGCCTTCCCAAAACTGGCAACCTTTACAAGTGTTCCTACTGTCATGCTGACTATGTATTCTGGGTTCTGTAGTCCAAAATATCTGAAAAGTGCCAAGCTAAAGAAGCAAGTATAGAAAAAAATCCAGTGGAAATGCTGTCGATGATTTAGAAATGCCACATTTACATCTTGAAGCTGAATCTACAATATGTGGTATTTTGCATATCTTCAACAATGAACATTGAGATGTAGTATCTATATGGGGATAGGGAGAATGTATCTATTTTAAATTATAGAGTGATCCTTCCAGCTAAAAGATATGGAGTGGAAAGATTTTATGGGCTCTTCCTTTTGTTCTTATGGACCAAATTTGACAAATAGAATTGTTTTGTCTGGCTTGCAGTTTGCTTCCTTGTACAAATTAACGTGGAACAAAGCAGTTGCTGAATGAGTTTATTTCTTTAAAAAAATATACATAGCCATTTCTTTCTTTATTGGCAAATCTATAATAATAAGTTACATTGGTGTTCTATATCAGACTGAAGAAAACATTCCATCACTGAAAGACAAAAGCTGCCAAGAACGCTTAAAATATATGAAAAATATTGAATGGGTTGCCTCACATTTATTTTCTAGCAACATTGATGGAACAAAGAAACTGCTGCTCTGAATCAATGTTTATGCTTCTATTTGTAATAAGATTGGAAATAAGGAGAAAGATTCAGGTTAGGTAGAACAATATAAAAGAAGGAATATAGAGCAGGAGGAAAATCAAAAATTGTAAACCAGAAAATATGTTTGTATGTAAAGTTACTGTACTTAAAATGATAACTATTTCCCAACATATTTGTTTGGTCCTCATTTATTTCAAAGGGTGTTTGCTTTGTTGATTTACTTAAATTTAATTTAACTGTTCTTATACATGTTCAACACCAATTGCTGTTGCTCTGATTCAGATCAGATATTCTCATCCCTGATTGAGAAAAATAAAAGAAACTAAAAGGGCAAAATCATTCAGTGGTCTTATATCCATTCTCAAAAATTAGTTCACCAAAGTCTGATGAGCATTAATAATTTCAGCTATATTTATGTTTGCTTGTTTATTGTTGCGTATGTCATCCTAGGAGTTTGCATGATGGCATGTGTGTCCGCCCAACAAAATTACCAACCCCTGTTTTCCTGTGTTTTCTTCTAGGCTGGACAGCAACGCTGGTGGGAACAGGAAATTACTGTGAATGGGAAGATCCAGAAAGGAGAATTAATAACCTACAACTTGACAGAACTCATCAAGCCTGAGGCTTATGAAGTTCGCCTGACACCAGTCACTATTTTCGGAGATGGAGATGCAACCATTCGTGTAATCAAGTACAGTGGTAAGGGGAGAAATCAGAGTTTTCCTTTTGCAAGAGAGAGAGAGAGAGAAAGAGAGGGGGCGGGCTTGGGAACATAAGTCCCAAAGTCTGACTTCCAGCCTTCCAAACCTTGATGGAAGAGGTTGGGGCATCGTGGATTCTTACAGGGCTCTACTCTAGTCTGATAAATTGTCCCTCCTATTAGTTTTTGTTTGTTTTTTTAATATTGTTAATGTGCAAAACAGAAGCAAGCAATTCCTAGAAGGATTTATCTTTTACGAATTGAACTCTTATAATCATACATGTATATTCATGTCAGAGTAAACAATTAAATCATTCATAGGTCTACTATGATATTAAAGTATAAGTTGTTCAATTAAAAATAGAAATTAAACATGTAAATTTGTCCATGGAATTCACACTTCTTAGCAGTCTTTGAAACAGACCATCTGGCAGGAAAATGTTCAAATACAGAAATATTATGTATCATGTGTATTATGACCATACACTGTTTCATACATTGTTGTTGCTGTTGTTGTTCACTAAAATTCTCCCTTGCTTTTTTTAGGAGCTCATGAAATTCATTCAACCTTGACTTTCTCAGTTTTTATTGTTGTAGCCACCCATTCATTCTTTCTTCATTTGTTTTGCTATACTGTCCTCGTTAATTCTGTCTATATGGGAAACTGCTAGATATATCTTTTGTACTGTCCCTTATTTTAGTATTCAATTCATATTTATTGATTACACATTCATTCTTAATTCAATTTATTCTTATTTTACCACACACACTTCTTAAGTATCTCATTCCCACTGCATCCGATTTACTTTTATGCTTCTGGTAACAAACCCTACTCTCCTTCCCATATAACAAAACATGCTCTTATACATTGTCATTTTCATTTCTTTGAGCAGACATTCCTCATGCTCAAATTTCTCATTTTAAAATTTCTACTTCTCCATTGCTATTTTTATAAAACCTTTTACACAAATTCGTCTACTTCATCTGCCCTTCCAGATCAAAACTTGCAATTGGTTACCCCATTTCCCCTATTAAACACAGCTTTGATACATTAATTTTCAGTTCCACATTACATCGTGCAATCTCACATATTGAAAACCATTTTGGTTCTCAGCCAGTGATACAGCATTCATATCCCCAACTGCTTATGTCTTTAATATCACCATAAACATTATTATATAGCCAAGAGGATATTGCACATACTTCAGAAAGTAAGTTAAAGGAATTTAGACTTGAAAGGGAAGCTAAAAGGAACAAAAAGGGATCTTTTAGCTCTATCAATATAAAAAAGAAGGGATGAGCTAGGAGAGTATGATGGAACAGTAAGAGGTGATAGGGAACATACATGGCTTTGCAACTCCTACTGGCAGAGTTATCCCCAAAGAAGATACTGTGATTCTGGGTTCAAATGAAATTAAGTGAGTACGGCATTTTAGTTAAATAAAAAAGTGATTAGGAAGCACTTTGGTACCATAAAGAGTCTCCAGATCGAAACAAATTACATCTGATAGCCCAGAAAGGGCTGGTGGATGTCATTCTGGAGTTGTTTTCTGTAATCTCCAGTAAACTATGTGAGAATGGATTTAGTACCAAATGACCAGAGAAGGTCAAATATTTCTGTCTTCACATAGGGGAAAAAAGAGGTCACTGATAACTACAAACTGGTCATCTTGATGTTGACCTTCTAAAGTGTAAAAACCTTGTTTCCACACTGTCTGTCTAATGTAAAACTGCACTGTTCTTCTCAAAGTTAGCTTACTGTCTCTTCTTTTCATTAATTTTTGCCAGATCTCTTCCCAAGCATGCTTGGGAATATTTTATTTTTAAATTTATTTTTCATTGCTATTTCTGTGCCACTGCATTCCATAACAGCTCAAATCACTAATGTTGTTGTACGTTTTGCGTTCAATTTTGCTGTTTTGCCTCTTTGTTTATGAAAATGATAATGGTATTCTTTCAGTTGTCAAGCACAGGAGGCAATTGGCATGCATACTTTAAACAAGTCATTTTCTAAATTAGGTAACAACAGATTCCAGCAATAAATTATCAGATTAACCCTTGAAAATGAGACATTTTTGCAGTGGTTAATAATCAAGAATAGATCAACCCATCTTAAAACAATATGGGGGGGGGTACAAAGAGGCAGCCATATTCCATTTTGTGTGGGTATACACCTTCTCCCCAGGAACTTATCAGAATTTGAAGTAGGTCTTTATCTATATGTGTGTATGTGAGTATCTGGGAAAGCCTAACTAGGATGGATGCATGATGATTCTGTGTTGTAGCTGTATGTTTCCCACTTTTCCCCCATGTTGCATCTCTGTGTTAATGTGGATCTCCATAGTGGAAAATGCAGTATAAGACTGCATTTATCCTACTCTGGATGAAGTGACCAGTAGGAGAGATGGCTTAGAATAAAGCAATTGGTGGACCTTCTGGGCCACTACCCAATTACCCAACCATAGGATGTATTTGAGTTTGATTTTGCGTTTCTGGAACTGTTTTTTCTCACAATTCCAAGTTTTGCCCCATTTCTGAACTGAGTCTTGCTTTTCCTAGCTTCTTTCTCTACACCAATTGTTCCAATTTCTGGAGATACAAAGTCCTGAGCAATTTTACATAGTTTCTTTCCCATGTTATATTTCTTGGAAAGAATAAAAAAGTGCATTACTTCAACAAAGATTTAAAAAAAAACAGCAAATCTGACCCAAAAGAAAAAAAACTTTCAATATAATGAGTTCCCTTTGAGCTTGTGTATTTCTTGATAATAAAAGATTAAAAAACTTGTTCTTGGTTGGTTTATTCCAAGAACAGAAGACTTGACTTAATATCCCTCTTGAGTATGAATAGTGAAAATATGGGTGATTAGAGAGAATTTGCTTTTTAATTTAACTCCACTCTTTTCAATACTGCTGATGTAAATGAGTAAGTAGAACAATCTTAGAGGCTTTACTACTTAAGAAACATCAGTTGCAATTTTAATTTTCCAATCTTCTGCTTAGAGCTGGTGCTTGATGTAAATAAATAAAAACTGAGAGAAATGTTGATCTCAAACATAATTGTGCATATCCATTATATTTAAAAGGAATTCATTAGATGCTTAAGTCCTAGTATTTTCAATACAGTTGGGAACTAAGTTATAAACTTACTATTTTTCCCCCACCTTGATTAAAAAACCTGGCTTTTTGCAAAGCTCAGATTGTGATCCTATTCAGGGCCTCTGGATCTGCTGGTGCACAAAAGCTCAAGACTTTTCTTTCTACTATTTTTTTATTAGTTTATAATATAAAATACAAAAGAAATAGGGGGAAAGTAAGGGAGGGAAAAGGGAAGAGAAAAATGTGCAGGGGTGTCAAACTGGCGTCCTGAAGGCCAGATGCATCATGCACAGGCCACACCTACCCCAGCTCCACAAAGGCAGAAAATGTTGCAATACATCATGTGACGTGATCGAGTTTGACACTTGCGGTGTAAAGCAAAAGGAAAAAAAAAGGGCGTTGTCTTCCCCAACTCCCTTTGGTGCAGTAAAATAAGATAATGGCATCAAACCTCTTATATAATAATATAAACTAGCCATTTCTATAACAACAATAGCAATAGCATTTAGACATATACCGCTTTACAGTGCTTTACTGCCCTTTCTAAGCAGTTTACAGAGTCAGCATATTGCCCCCAACAATTTGGGTCCTCATTTTACCTTCCTCAGAAAGATGGAAGGCTGACTCAACCTTGAGCCTGGTGAGGTTTGAACTGCCAAATTGCAGGCAGCTGGCAGTCAGCAGATGTAGCCTGCAGTACTACACTCTAGCCACTGCGCCAGCATGGCTCATACATATCTAACTGGTAAAATTCAAAATTGGTAAAACCTCAAACCCTTTCTGATACACTCCACGATTTCTTTTCCATTCTGCCTGATAAGACAGCCTTTCCAGACAGAAAAGGGAGGAAAATCTGATTGTAATTTAATAATCATTTCTCACAAAACAGACTGCACCAGACTGCACTGAATAACCACCCCAAACACTCTGTATGCAGGCTACACTACATTTTACCATTTTTGAAGTGCTGCAATCTAGACCTACGGACCTATTATTTTTTCAACAATCTCATAGCATTCATGACTTCCCATTTGACACATTTTTCTTTGGCCACTGACATTGATAGAATTTGTTTCAATTTTACTTGTTTTTATAACCCATTCCATAAGATCAGAGCCACTTAGTTCAGATCTATTGTATCCTTCTTTTTAGTGTCATTGATCATTTATTCACTGCCCATTAATGGCTTGAGTCCATCAAAGTTTTCACAAGGCATTTTACTAGTAAGAAAAACTAAATTGTGAGATTTATCACACCTAACAGAATAGAACAGAACAGTAGGAAGGGACCTTGGAGGTCTTCTAATCCAACCCCCTGCTCAAGCAGGAGATCCAATACCATTCCAGACAACTGACTGTCCAGTCTCTTCTTAAAGCCATTCCACTGGTTAATTGTTCTCAGTGTTAGGAAATTTCTCCTTAGTTATAGGTTGCTTCTCTCCTTCAGTAGTTTCCATCCATCTTCTCTTATCTTGCCTTTTGGGGCTTTGGAAAGTAGGCTGACCCCCTCTTCTTTGTGTACCATAAGCCCCATACAAAGTTAGTATTCATCAGCTGAGGCACATTCTGGCTAGTATACCCCAAATAAAAACGAAGCAGATTTTTCATGTTCATTTTTGCAAATCAGGATATCTACTCTAGAGATTATATTGCAATCCAACATATTTTTGGCAACATCCCACCAACTGAGGAGGTTCATGTAGTGCCCTGGCATATTCTCAGGTTATGAATTCACTAATTTCTTCCTTAAAAGATATGTAAATATCCATACAAATAAACATTTTAAAGTCTTTACAAATGAGACATATGAAAGTCCAAATGATTTTCTACTAGCATTCCTGAAGGAGAAACTCCATCCTTAAATTCATATCTCTTTATATGCCAATATATGTATGACTTTACCGAATACACAGATTATGAACATTATGTCCTTAAGAAAGTTATGGAAAGAGACTTTTGGTGGCCAGAACTGCACTTAACTTTTTATGGAAGAACCATGAGTCAGAGTAGAGATGTATGTCCCCCAACAGTAAGTACTGTGCTTGCATAATCCCCAAGCTATTTATCTGAAGTTTAACAGGATTGATCCACGGTGATATGCCTACAAATCATGGCAAGAAGTGAACAGTTGCATTTAAATATATATATATTTAAAGATGACTGAAATCATTCATGTGACAATACAGCATTTTCAAATTTCATCTGACACAGAATATAAGGCAGAGAGTTTACAAACTAAGTTAGATTTCACACCTAAGTCAAGATTTCCTTCTGCATCATTTTAAAAAGGAAAACTTTCTTGAATGCATC
This sequence comes from Oxyrhabdium leporinum, assembly GCA_032468155.1. Classification (NCBI taxonomy): domain Eukaryota; kingdom Metazoa; phylum Chordata; class Lepidosauria; order Squamata; family Cyclocoridae; genus Oxyrhabdium; species Oxyrhabdium leporinum. The sequence goes on from JANHFL010001399.1 coordinate 153,527, forward strand.
TTTTATAACATTATAGAAAATCAGAGTCTCTGAACTTTTGATATATCCAAGCCATGAAATACACAGTCTAAACATTGCTGGAATGATGGCAGAAATGGAAGAATACTGGGGTGAATGTTATAATTCAAATTGCCACAATCAGTGACAGATCTATTTATGAAAAAGAGATCTGTGGCTAGTTAGCCAAAAGAATCCTCTCACTACATAGGCAGTGAATTTTGGTATACAGTTTTGAGAAGACAAAAGGGGATAATTGTCTTTTTTAAAACTTTTTTTTCTTCATAAAATCATTAAGGCAATGCTTGTTAAAGCTGCAACTCTTTGATCTGATTTTTTTTAAATTTAGCAATAGCAATAGTATTTAGACTTATATACGTCTTCACAGTGCTTTTCAGCCCTCTCTGAATGGTTTACAAAGTCTGCATATTGCCCCCAACAATCTGGGTCCTCATTTTACCAACCTCAGAAAGATGGAAGGCTGAGTCAACTTTGAGCTGGTCAGAATCAAATTCCTGGCAGTGGGAATGCAGAAGTACCCTGCAATACTGCATTCTAACCACTGTGCCATCACAGCTATTGTTGTTTCTATCCCAGCTTTATTACTATTTATTTTTAATAAATAAATTACAGCAGTGAACATATGCAATATCCCTTCCTCCTTCTACTTTCCCCACAATAACAACCTTGTGAGGTGAGTTGTGCTGAGAGAGAGAGAGAGAGACAGACTAGCCAAAGTTACCCAGCTGCTTTTCAGAAGTGATTAATAATATTCACAAGTTGAAGAACAAGGTTGAATGATATCAAAATGTTGGGCACTACTAAGCAAATCCCCATCCTTTAAAAAATATGGGTCACACACATTGCACATGTATAAGAAAGGGGTTCATTTGATTGCCCAGTGGAGTCTACAATTTTGAGATTGTTGACTCTGCTGTAGTCTTGGAGAAGTCTTGTAGAAGTCTGTAAGTGTTCTGCATCCAAGCTTCCCATTTGATCAAAGAACTTCAAAAATATAGAGCTGTTGTTGCAGTGTTGGAGGAAATAATTGGGAGGTAGAAGAATGACTAAAGAGATTCGTGAACACTTTTTCTCACTTGTTTTCTTTGCTAAAAAACAAAGACGCAATGACAATCTTGAAAGCTACATAACATGATATTTAATAATATATCTTTGGGCCCCTGAGAGCTGTCTTCAAGTGTCTACACCAAGCAGTCTTCTAACATGCTCCAGTTTTTCTCTCTGATCTTAGAAAGGCATTCCTGGTGGCATAAGAAGGGAGGAATTCATGCCCAGGGGGAAATAACTTATGAGATGAGGCTTTTGATTCTGATACTCATGATATGCCATCCCATTTGTTTTACAGATGGGATGTATAATATTTTCTAGGCTGAGGGCCCCATCTGGCTTTGAGTGGTGTGCTTAGGGACCTTCTTCCAAAAAGCAGCATATGGAAGTGAATTTGTGTTCAGCTGAAATTCAAAAACCACACACGGGTGCATGCATACGTGCTCACATGTACACATACACACACACAAGCCACAGGAGTGGAAGGAATATAGCTTACATCTGAGTAATTATATAACGGAACTGAAAGTTCTGAGTTGAATTCATTGGCTTATGGAAAGATAGATGATCAATGAGCATCTATTTATTTTTGGACTCCAAAGTTTATCATTCTATGCAGCATGGCATAGTCAATGGTGAAGAATGTTGGCAGATAGCAATAGCACTTAGACTTGTATACCTCTTCACAGTCCTTTACAGCCCTCTTTGAACAGTTTACATAGTCTGCATATTGTCCCCAACAACCTGGGTTCTCTTTTGATCAACTTCAGAAGAATGGAAGGCTGAATCAACCTTGAGCCGATCAGAATCAAACTCCTGACAGTCAGCAGAATTAGGCTACAATACTGCATTCCAACTACTGCGTCATCACAGCTCTTACAATATACAGTATATGTCTATGGAGATTCTCAATCATCCAGGTCATAGTTACCTCAAAGGTGCTTTTTTTCAAAAGGCAACTGGATTAGAGAGATAGGTAGAGTGGATCATTGGTTTGAAAGAGGGATAAAAGAGTCCATCTATGTTAGAACTGAACAGCCCTCCCTCAACAGAGGGGAAGGAATTGACCCCACCTATCTTTTGTCTGCAATGCACTCCTTTCCACAGTTCCAAAAAGATTCTACTACCATTTGAACTCCGATTCAGGTGATCATGAGGGCACAGATAAATCCCCAAGTGGCCTCAACAGTTCTCAGAGAGACAAGCCTTCCATTTCCCCCACCAACACCACCATCCTGTCAATACTTATCCTTCCATCTCCTCACCTTCAGTCACAACTGATGAACCTTCTCGGAGGAGAAGCAAAATATCTTCTTTTTCCTCAAGGAAAAAAAAACCAGTCCAATTGCCTTTTAAAAAGCATCTTTGAGAGGTGTAGTATATCTATATCCCTTTAAGAACCACAACTTCTTCAATTTCTTGGCACATCCCAGTTAGTTAAATCTCTTCTTTGTAATATTTGGTCCTATAATGTAACACTTACCTGCTAAACCACTGAAGAATCCCATGGCAATCCTTGGGTTTGCAAAATAACTTTGAACTTAATGTGATGCTGTACTTGCAGGGTTTCTTTTTCTCCTTTTTCTCTTCCAAAGCAAATAGCTGTCTTGCTTGCAGAATGACTCACCTTAGTTTCTGTCACTTATATGTGCAATTATGAGTTTATTTTTCAGAACATTAATGCTCTGATTCATGCTCTAGAGTGACATTGAAAAGACAAAAGCAAAAGGAAAATATTACTCAAATTCACCACTGGGTTGTAAACACTTAGCAAAGTTCTGCTTTCATCTAACATTTCATTTGAATTATTTCACAGTAAACTTTCATACTTTCACCTGAGTTTAGGTGGATTCTCTGCTGCAAAGCAGGCGTTAGCCAAATATTGCCTTTAGCAATCTCTCCAATTGGGGGGTCATAGAATCAAATCCTTTCTGAATATATTCTAGAATAAGTGGATTAACATATATAATTAGTTGTTAATTTCAATGAATTACCATCTTCCATCAAAGCAACCAGCTCACTTTAAAGAATACAACTATAGTTATACTCAAAGAGATGCCACAAAAGAAACAAAGAATGGGGTTGGAAGACGTTTAAGTGCATGCTAGTACAAATATTTTTCTAGTGTCAAATAATATTTTTTAGGATGAAATAGTAGAGGACACTTCAGAGGAAAGGCTTCTAATGCAATCATATAGAATGCCTATTTATGGAGCCTTTTAAAGAAGTGAGCAACCTCCTTTTCCCGGACTACTTCTACTATAATACTTCTACTCCTTCTCTTTTCTCTTTCTTCTTCCTCCCACTCCCATTCCTCCCACCATAAACAGAAGGCTAGGTATGGAAGAGAGAAAAGCTGAGGAACACTGACTTCAGATAATTAGCTAGAGCTGGATAGGACTGAAATAGTTTCCTTTCCCAATCCTTTAATAGCAAAGGCTTGCGAGAGGAATGAAAAGGAATGGAAATATAACCATGCTTACTGCTGACAATAGCTGGTTGCCTACTTCGTTAAAATTTTCCGAGCCTTTGCCCAAATCCTGGAACAATAAATTTTTCCTCCTCCTC
>JANHFL010001399.1:157259-173731 GCA_032468155.1 Oxyrhabdium leporinum
CTCACAAAGCAAGAAATAAAAGTGCAACCAATCTGTGTACACAATATAGTCCCATCCTTTGGCATGTTTGTCTCACCCACTAGTGCCCTTGGCCTTCCCAAAGTTAAGTGTGCTCTCCCATCTCTGAAAGGTTGCCCAACCCTACTTTCAGGGAAGGAATCAAGTGGCAGCTGGACTCAAGCAGGGCAGTGGAAGGTCTCATTATCATTTCCCAGCCTCTTGAAATGGAGAACAGGGAGAATCAAAAGCTAATTCAGAATAATAAAAAGCATTGTGACTAGGTTCACATAACACGCTGCAAGGGTTAGATATTTCTAACATGCTGCAGTTAGAGGTTTCAGATATGAATTTTTCAGCTGTACTTCGAAATGCCAAGGACAGAACATGGGATGTTTCACACATAAAGCAAGAAGAGATCCTTTTATTTTAGAAGTGAACCACCTTTGGCCCCTGTACAGGACTATTTAATTTGTATTGGCCATCAAATCCTTCTAGACAGGATGACTTCTTGTTTGACTTGCATTATTATCTGGCCTTATAAATCTTTAATTCTTAATAATACAATCCCCTGGTGCCATTTTTAGCTTTCTTACACCAACTCAATCATATGAACTCCCCCCTTCTCCTCCCCCCCCCCAACACTGGAATCAGAGAACCAGGCTTGCCAATTCCAACAGGGATAACTACAAACTAAAAAGTTCCTCTAGACCTTGGAAGCTCAGACTAAGAGTTCTGTCACTTTCATCAATTCTTATTTTCCCAACATGACAACTATTGCTTGCTGCTTTCCCCACCGAGTGATTCTTGAACCTAGACCAATGATGACAGAAAACTCTCCAAAAGCTACCACTTCTGAGCTGTTGCTCCCCACCTACATTCATCTTGTGCTACTGGCCTGAAACATGTATATAACTAACCACTGTTGAATTTATTTTCTGTTCCTGTCAATCATCAGGAGTTGATTCTTGCTTTCCAACCCCATCCATTTGGCTCTGGTTGCTGTGTTGCAAACAATATGAATATTGCAGCACTGAAGGTTAGCCATTAACGATAGTTCCTCTCAAAGCAAATGTCACTCAATGCAGTCCCCCACAATTTGGAGTCAGAAGAATGCCAAAAATGAAACGTTTCTCAGCAAATGAGAAGTAATTGTGTTAGCAAACACAGGGAGGCCCATCTTGAATAACTGACTACATTTTCTCAAGGCAAATTATACAGGAAGCAAGTCGCTGATTATTCCTCTTAAATAAAGGAATGTAAGAGGGAAAAGAAAAAGATAAAATGGCAATGAAGTGAAGCTAAAAGTGCTTTCAAAATAGCTTTGTGTAAATTAAATGTTGGCCCACGTATGCTACTCAAGGTTGGACCATGCTCACCATAGACTTATTTATTTATTTATTATTTATCAAATTTAGATACTGCCTCTAAATTTTGGAGTGATTTTGTGTACAACTACAACATAAACATCGTAAAAAATACATCACTCAAAGGAGCCAGGTGAAAACAAAAATATTAGGGTCAAAAGGAAGGGATGAGGGGTTTCAAGGCACTAACCACTCCCAGGATTTTGTCACACTCTGTGAGGCCCATGGGAATTGGCAGAGGCAAGTCATCAAACTCTTTCAGACTGCCAGGAGTTTTGCCATAAATGAGGCAACGTTCAGGTATACAATGTTTTACTTCACCAAAATCCTCTTCTAGCAAGAGGATTGGATTCTGGGATTGGATGGTCCCACTTGCTCCTATTATTCCCATCTGCCAAAGAATTTCAGCTGGCAGAGTCTAAGAGAAGAGGCTTTTCTGCTGTGGCCCTCCCATTGGAATGTTCTCTGGCTGGGGATAAGATCAAATCTCACACTCCTGGCCTTCCAGGAGAGCCTTAAAACAAGCTCTGCTGGCTGGCCTGAGGCCCCGACAGGAGCCTTCTATGCTAGGGGTGGCTGATGAGATAGAGAGAAGATCCCCACCCTCTCGTCACCCGTCCTCTTAGTTTTTAGTCACTATTTAATCTTTTTTATAATTGCTTTGTATTGTCTTTTTATTATGCTGTAAACTGCCCAGAATTGTTGTAACAGTGAGATGGATGTCATATAAATTAAATAAATAAACAATAAATATTTCTGTAGGGTGAGATTCCACAGATTCTCTTTGTTTCCTTTGGATGAACAAGAATCGAATAAGATGATGGTCTGGACAAAGAAAGTTCTCTGTTCAAATCCTCACTCGCTTCCTACCTAGCATCCACTAAGCAAATACTCTTGTACAACACAAAAAAAATAAAAGCTCAAACAAAATAGTGCATCAACTATATCCTTGTTATATATCTCCTGAGTTTTCTTTTTCTCTTCTTCTGTTCCTTGCAACAGCCAACTTGCATTCAGTATCTGCTAAACATTCTGAAGTCCTTCTGGATATTTGGAACTCTTTCTGATGTACAGTATCCCTGTGTTCTTACTCCAATTATTCCCTACCTACAACATTGTGGTATTTTTCCAAATGTGCTAACATCTCTCTTTGGGGATATATCTTTTAGTTTGGATCATGGAGACACCTTGTTCTAACATGAAAATATTATTTACAGGATGTCCTTCAATCAGTCGTTCTGATGTCTACTTTTCTAGGCCATTTCTAGGATAAAAATGGGTTCATTACTATATGTACTATATTACTCTGTTCCTTGAAAGAGAAGAGGTATAGAATTTTTTTAATAAAAAATGCCTATATAAGTTGCACACTGTCCATCTTTTTCCATCATGATTAAATATATAGCTTTTGAATATTTGATAATATTGAAAGGTAAGCTGTATTCTTGCTATTGTTATGCTAACACCATTATTATTCTTGTTTTTTCCCCTTATAACACATTCTAAATGACCTTATAATTGTATATTTCCTGCCTCTTACCAAGCACAACAAATATAAGATTCTATAAATAATTTTACATGTTTTGCTTTAAGGAAAATCTAAAAGGGACAAAATTAGAAAATTTAGAATACCATTTGTTAAGATATGAAAATAATAATTTGAAATGTAAATAAGAGCTGAATAGAAAATGTATTTGTATGTTTTTTAAACTCTTGATTATTTAATGGTATCTGCAACCCAAAGATTCTCCCAATGTAAATTATTATACTCATGGAATAAAGAAAGCTAGGCATAATCAGGAGAGAATTGTTGCAGGAAAATACAGTGGTTTTCACTGTTTCATTCCTTGAGGAATCCTAGGAATTGTTAAAGGATTATTTTTCACCTGGGCTAAATAGAGTTTATTCGTGGTACTCTCCAATCTTGGTTATTTCCATGCAGTTATGCAAACTAGGTAACATCATCAGTGCTAAATGGGAGTGGGGTTTGCTCTCATTTTATATTCTAACGGCTTAACCTGTCACTGTTGGTAGGACATTGTTTGGTCTAGAACAGTGACAGTTTGAAACTATGGTTAAGTCTGTTCACATGTTGTGAAATTAAAGAGTTTTCACCATGGCTTCTCACTTCTAGATGGTCTTCGTGGATGTGTTCTGCTAGTCTTATCCCAGTTTGTCCTATGTTGTGGTTGTTGCAGTCCTTACACTATATGTTGTATTCACTCCTGGTTTGTTTGTTTTTTTCTTTTGAGGCTGCTGAGTCTTTACTTAGGATGTTTTGGAGGGCTTTAGTTGGTTTGTGGACTGTGCTGATGCCAGGTGGTTGTATCAGTCTGTTCATGGTTTCTGAGATGTTTTTGATGTATGGCAATGTTATCCTTTTTACAGCTTGTGTTGATTGTGCTATATTGGGTTGAGTAGTCAGGCCCTTTTTGATGAAGCTGTGTGGATATTCTTTTCTTTTCTTTTTTTGGAAGATGTTGTATAAATGATCTGTTTCCTTTTCTAACATTCAGAATAGCTGCAATATGTTTGTGCTCAACTAAATAATATTCTAACACAGCTTCTCTTATGGAAGATTGAGTTATTCGGTAGTGGAGCATTTGGTTGGTGTGGGTGGTTTTTCAGTAGACTTGGGTTTCAAATTTGCCATCACAGTCTCTGCTGATAAGGATATCGAGGAAGGGTAACATCTTTTTTCTTTTCTTCTTCCCTTGCGAATTTGGTTCCTTTGAAGACGTTGTTGATGATTTCATGTGTATTCTCTAGCTGAGTGTGTTCTCTAGTCACTAGATTATAAAATGAGAGCAAACCCCACTGTGGACTAGTACTAATGATGTTACCTAGTTTGAGTAATGAAATGTCTTCAAAAAAACAGCCAAGCTCGGAGAATATCAAGGATCCCTCATTTCAATGCTGAGCTACAAATATTTCCTCTATCAGAATTTATAAGTCTAATAGTTGTCCAACCCTGATGGAATGGCACAAATAGTAAGAAAATCAGATACAAAACAGCTATCAGTATGCACAGAAAATTTTATTAATTTTAGGATCTTATCTTTTTCTTTTATAGCTCCAATGAATCCGCATTTACGTAAGTATTGGAAATACCTTGTTGCTATATAAATTAAATTTAGATCTTTCTTACTTTTTATATAGATTCTATACTGTGCAAGGGGGAATAATATATCAGTATACTGTATAATATAAACTGGGGACTTCACAATATAAATTTTGAACAGATACAAAGGAACAAAAGGATAGACTGAAAAAAGAAAGAACAACAACAACAAAGCCCAGACAAGGGATGAATGAAAGCACCAAACACTTCTTCAGATCCTTAATTTTCCTTTCATCTGGGGAGGAAGAGAAAGCTGGAAGCCACACTTTTAACATTTTTTGGCCTACTAGAACAACAGGGAGTATGAACAATGATGTTATTATGTCAGTCAAATGGATGGTATAGAATTTACTATTTGGGGATGGGCATGTAGAAGGAGAGTTTTAGATGATAAGAATTGTATTTAAGGTATCTACTTTGCCCATTAACTCTCTAATAAGAAAAATATATTTGGTTTCTTAGGGCTACAGCATTTTTGAAGTTGGTACCTTAAGTCTCTGCAAATAAAGCATCCATGTTGCCATTTTAGAATTCCTCCTCTTACTCCCAAGTGAGAACATCTGTCAGTTTTAGAGATTCTCTTGGGATGCAAAAATGTTTCTAGGGGCCGCACAAATCATTTTCAGAGACTAAGGCTGCCCATCTCTAGATTAGGACTGAAAGCAAAGACTTGACCAGATATGTAGATAGGATGACTGACAGCTCATGAAAGTTAACAAAGGACTCCCTTGCTCTATACTGCCTCCTTTCAAATGTTTGGTGAATCTTCCAGGAAGCAAAGGAGGAAGTAACTAGAGTCCCTGACTCACCTAGGTATAGTCTAAACTTGTTGATTAAAAGATAAAGAGCAGAGAAAGACAATGTGTGTTCCTTCCAAATGTTTGTCCCCAATTCCTATAAATTCTAGCCAGAATGGCAAGGGATATGAAATGGTGGAATTTGTAAGACAACTTCCAGAAGACCATGTTGTCCATCTCTCTTTGAAGTTATTATTAATGCATTTGCACTCACAGAGAGGTCGACTTGAGATTAAGACTAAGTTCTGCAGATATTCCTTAATTCAGGCAAAACTCTGGCAAGCTCACAACTGTTTTTATATTTCCCCAATTATGTCATTTCTACTGTTTAATAGATAATTTAATACAGTTCTTCTCAGAAAAGTTACTGTGGGTGCTGACTCCATTAGCTGTCTAATAATTTTCCCATTCTAATCCAGTTTCAGGCCCACATCCTAAAACTGAATTTGACAATATTTATGAAGAGACTCATAGCAAACATTTCCATGTTAGTTGTATTAAAATGCTTTCTTATCTCCTTAACGCTAGTAATCCAGCATGTTTCTAACCCAATTGTAGCACTTCAGTGATAGCTACATTTTCATAGGTGCCTCAACTTAGTTTAAGAGAATTAACTTGGGTTTCTGCTACCATCACAAGTAGTTATGAAGCTTTAAGATTTTTATTGTTTTATTTATTATATATTGTTACCATCTTGATCACTGTTTTATCACTTGGACTACTTATCAAATAATTCCATATATTCATAAAATCTAAACTGGAACATTGTGATTACAAAGTAGTTTTCTGAAGAAGAAAGCTTAAAGCCTTTGTAAATTGATAACTTGAAATGATTATTTGTATGAACATGTGATTGGTCTGTTGACAGGAGAATTCCACTGTGGCTTTGAAGATGGCAACATCTGTTTATTCACCCAAGACGAAAAGGACAACTTTGATTGGACAAGACAAAACATTGTTCTTCGTGACACAAAATACACACCAAACACTGGACCCAATGCTGACCGGTCAGGTTCCAAGGAAGGTAGAGTGTAACTCTTAGCTGGGGTTTGCAATGAAAAATAGGATATGCCTTTCAACAATCAATAATCTACTTCTGATTCTGCCTGTATATCAGTCTCTTTATTCTTCTTTGAGAACAAGCCACAGATAAGCCTGTAAATCTGAGCCTAAGTTTTCCATTTTGTTCAAACTTAGAAGCTATAGTGACATGCTTCAGAATGTGGACAGTTACTAAAATAACAACAAACTTCAAACAAAAGCTATCTTGACTGATCTCAAAAAAGCTAAGGATGCTCAGGTATGGCTAATGTTTGGATGGAATAGTTAAAAAAAAATCTTGGAAATTGGCAATAGTGAAATGCTTCCATATTAATGGTAAAGAAAGTATCTTATTATATTTGTATAGTGACCAAAACTTAAGAAAGAAATGTGAGTCTTTACCTTTTTAACATTTATTGATAAAGTGATTTTATTGATCTAATTTCTGAAGGGAGACTATTCCACAAAGTAGGCACAAAGTAGGAACATGGTATCTGTGGTCCTTCACCAACACACACACAGCATCACACAAAAAGGAGGAATGATTGTCAGTTTTTCCAGGGGTTGTATGAGGGTGATGGATTGATTCTGGTATGAAAAGGTGGTCTATAAGTAACATTAAAGAAAACATTAAAGAAAAAAATATTTTAAATGATAGATTCCCTTCTGTTTAATTTAATTTGTACCTATCTGAGCTTCCTGATTCGTTTCTACATTTTGAAAGTTCTGTTATATAGAAGCCACACTGATTTAATATTAGTCATATAAATAGTAGGAGAACAAACATCTGCCCTTGACAGATCAACCTTTGAAACAGCTGTAGCAACTTGCTATAGGCAGCATCAGTTCATAATATTTCCAGGGAACTTGGGACTTGAGCTAAATAGCATTGTGATCCTCAGGTCTGCTTCAGGGTTTCCCATAGGTATCTGGAAAAGTGATGTACTAGTAAGTCTTCAGTGTACTTACGTGTTTGTATTCTTAAGTCTGGGCACTGTTCCCCAGTCTCCAGAGAAAGATGTTTCTCCTTGTTAAATGTGGCATATCACCATTTCATGTTATTTTTTTCCCCTTCTAGGATTTTTCATGTACATCGAAGCATCCAGTCCTAGAAAAGAAGGTGATAGAGCAAGGCTCATTAGCCCAGTTTTTAGCATCCCTCCCAAAAACCCATATGGAACCACGAATACTGCATATTGCTTCAGTTTTTATTACAACATGTATGGTCAACACATAGGTGAGTAATCATCATCTTTCATCACTGTTGCAAGATAAAAAAAAAAGTTAAGAGAGTTTCTTCATTTTCTTAAGATAGCAATCAGACTACTGTCTGCATGTCTGAGACCCAGCAAATCACCTGAATGCTGATGAACTTCAGGGGAAAAAAATCAGATTATTATTGGGTCTGCTTCATCAGAGCCTGATTCAATTCAAGCCTCTACTGAATATTTCAGAATTGGCCTTTGATTCTAGATGTGGGATACATATGAATTCAATACATATACCTTCTCATAAGGTGCTTTTCTGTGATCTGAAGTCCAAGCCTAAGAAGTACCACATTATCATTATAGCCCACAATACTTAGTTAATGACCCTCCTAATTACTCCAAATTTCTCCAGACCTTTCCCAAATGGGGAAATCAAATTTCTTCATTTTGGGGAAGGTTTGAGGGTTTTATAGGAAAATTAGAGCTGTAAGTCTTAGAGAAGCTTAAGGAAACTTTTAGACCTTAGAAAATCCAACCTCCCTAATGTAAAATTGGTTTTCCCCAAGAGTGAATGGCTTATGGAGCAAAATGTAATCTTTTGCAAAGTATAAGATGCCAACTTCAACCGTCAAAAATAGAAAAAGACGTATATATGGATGTCAGAATTTTTAAAATGCACTCCCCCCTGCTGTAAGAAATTATACATTCCTTTTTCTAAGGTATTAAACTGAAAGATGTCACATCATTCCATCAAGCAAGTCTTCCACCAAGTACAACATTCATTCATTTGTTCGTTCGTTCATTCAATTTATATGGCCATCAATCTCAAACAAATGTCTCTCAGCGGCAAACAATCATAAATATCATAAGGTTGGCTTTTTGGCTTTTTTTTTCATTCTTTGCAAATTAATTACAATCTATATTATCAGACCAGGGACACCATTGGGTTAGGAAGAACTTTGACCAAAAACAATGAATATCCCATCAGAAAGATTTCCTTTTAGCTGTGGTTGGAGCCCCTCTCTCCTCTTCTATAAACTCAGTGTTTCTTCATTCCAGTTTGATCAAAGACCCCTTTCAGACATTGACATCACTGGGGCTGGTGGACCACCACCATATACATGAACATTCAGAGGGGAAATGAAAAACGTTGCTAAATGGACATGTTCCTTTTCCTGCTTTTTTTAAGAATAGAACATTTTACCCCAAAATTGCACAGATGCTCAGGATGAGTCTTTAAGCTATCCTCAAATGTCCCCATAGATACATTTGGTTGAAGGATATATTCTGTGGTCATGGGAACTGTTGGATGAAATTCTTTCTGGTTTCAAAATGAAACAAACAACATCAACTGTTGGTTATGCTGCTATAGTTGTTGTTATTACATTTTTCAAACTCACATCTTTTATTTTAAAAAAATGAGTTCCCTAAATTAGCGCAACAGAAGTACTCCACTAAAATAGAAAAATGGAATAAATTTACACTAGAGTTGAAGCAAAGTCTCCTCCTTCACATGATGTAGGAAAAGACTGGAAACTTTTCTTTCCCTAGGCTTTTATTAGTATCACTTAAGCTTTTGTATTTTATGTCTCATACGTTTTAGTGTTGTTTTTAATAGGGGTTTTCACTGTACCTTGTAAGCTGCCAAGACCCATTAAGGGAGTTGGTGTCATATAAATGTTTCATATAAATAAATAAATATATGCCATATAAAGAAATCAGAGTAGAGCTTATCATGGCAAACTAAAAAAAATATCTGGTGTGCAGGTGGGTATTTGGGGGAGGAGGGTATTATAACACAATGTTAATGTACAGTTTATTCTGTATTTAACAGATTTAAATTATATAATTATATGATGAAAATCAACTCCCCCTCAGCTGGCTGCATTTTTCACATTCTTCCCACTGCACAATGTGATTCTGTTTCGCTTTAAATGGGGGGGGGGATTTAATATCATTAATTGTATCACATTGTTGGTAAAATCAATTAGAGGGAATAAAGGTCAATTAAAAATAAACCAAACGGAAATAAAATCCATAGCAGAAACTAGTTGCTGCATCAAGCCATAACACTACAGAGTTATTCTCCATGCATCATGATCATTCTAGGAAACTTAATGATGATCTTAAATGACCAAAAGCACAACATGAAAAGGAGGTGGGAAATAGACTATTGCTGTCTCACACTTGCCTCCTGCTGTATTAGAAAGTCCATTGCTTTAAAAATAACTCCATCTCTTTTTTTTAATCTCGGATATGAAAATGCATTTCACCTAAAGATATTTTATGGTACGTTCTGGAAATGTCTGCAAGCCATCTTAAATGTGGGAGGGAAGCAGTTCAGTAATTGAAAGGCTCTGTTGGAGAATGTGAGGGACGGAACATGAATGGTCAAGAGGATTGTCTTGAAAATAAAATCAGTGGGCAGAAAGCCATTGAAATGTAGCCTTTGGAGATCTTGTAATGTTCAGGGGAAAAGAGTTGGATTCTTCCTGCCAATATACCCATGTCATTGAGAACTTTCATATCATATTTATTTGTAACTAAGGCTTTCCACCCACGTGCTTTTTTTTTCAATGCCTTGGTTGCATTTCTTATCATTAATAATTTGGAAGGTATCTCTCACATCATACTCCCCAAAACAAGTATAGGAGGCAGTTGACTATAGTTGAAAATATTGCCTAAACCCAGACAGTGGATTAGTTTAGCAATCAGGCTAAATCTTGTATGAATCTAGCCCCTGTGAAGTCCCTTCAAGTTTACAAAGTGATTGTTTTGCCTCTTTCTCCAATATATATTGAAAGCTAAACACAATCCTGGCCAACGAAAAGTTTTCCCATAAAACTAATTATTACTATGTCCCCATAGACATAATAAACAAATTATTATTTAATATATATTTAAAGACTTTTTGCTACTTACATCATGGGTAATAAAAATGTTGGTCATATACAACTCATACGCTTATAGTTGCATAGTACAGTAGTTCTCGACTTATTTCTCCGAAAAGCTATTTGTAGTAGCCACCACTCTACTCCTTCTTAGAATATGTAATCCTCCTTTGTCAGGATCATATTCTATGCATGTAGCCTAGGGGATGGTGATTCATACAAGGTTATGCCAAACTAAATTTATTAAGCTTGTTAAATTTAACAACAGAATTATCTAGGGTAAGCATGGAACTTGGAGTTGAGGCGGAGAACGCTCAGTGAAATGGAGCATCTTGCTAAGGCCATATGACTTCCTTCGGTGGAACAGAAAAGCCAAACATTGCAAGCCCATTGAAATGAGGCAAACTCAGCATGCAAACTCAGTGCTTGCCACAGGGAGACAGTCAGCAAAGAAAGGCACAAAAAGCCAGAACATTCCAGAGGCTTACATTATGCTGAAATCTATACTCCAGTGCTTCATTAAACTGACCTGTTTTGGCTTTTGAAGTTCGCATTTCACTTTTTTGGTTCCACATCTGCCATTGTGTCTCAACCTCCTGATATTCTTGCTGTTTTCTTTGTTTTTCTTTAATTATGTATATGTGTGTGTCTATACTCTTTTTTTTTTTAAAGGCACATTAAATGTTTATTTGCGGTTAAAAAGTCAGACTTCATCAGAAAGTCCATTCTGGTCTTCAAGTGGGAACAAAGGACAACATTGGTTTCAAGCCCGTGTAAATATACATCCAAATTCATCATTTCAGGTAAGAATAGATGACGGCTGTCCCATAAAGAGGATTGAAACACTACCAGTAGTCATAGTTTCACCATGTTTCTTAATGAAAAAACGATTTTATATTTTATGCACAAGTGGTTTGTATGAAATCTGTAAAGTTGCACTAGATGCCACAACTGTCACATTGTAATAAATACAGTAAAATGTTCAACCACAAAAGTACATTCACAGCAGCAACAAAACCTCAATAAATTCTGAGTGTTTCTATTTACATAATATTTTTCCACGAAGAACTCCAAAATACAGAAAACTTCCATCAATGCAGCCCCACTCTCTGATGACATATAAAAAATCTTTTATCAAGGCCTCTGTACCAGACAAAGTTGATGGGCCCATGATGAATTTTAAAGCTAAGCACTGACACATTGAAATTGGGATTTTATCAGGATCTGTTAGGTCTAGAGAACTGTGAATCTGTTGACATTTTTGCTTATCTGATGAGATGTACTGTCAAAATTGTCTTGGGCAAATCTATCAAATTTGATTTCATTCAGGGTTGTTGTTAAGTATTTTTCTTTCTTTCATTTTTCCAGTTTATTTCCACATCAGTTTTTTGTAAAAAAAATCCCCAGAACATCTGTATGCAGTTTGGGCTGTCCTCTCCCATAAATACATGTGTTTTTGCATATACTTTTCATTGTCTATGCCTTTTTGAAAACAATTTACCCAAATGTAAAGCATTTTTGTGTACCCATTCCCTAATAGGAATATATTTCAATGCATTATCTGAGTTGCAAAGTGTTACCACTTTCGGAAAGGTGTAAATATTCAACAAGGCTGTATGTGTATATAGATCTGAGACATACCAACTGAGTAAATATACATTAAATACAGTCTAAATGAGCTTCTCCCTGCCCTCTTGCAGTTAAGCACTATGAGGCCTTGACCTAGGTTCACCTACCAAAACTGGATCTTCCAAAACAGGAGTGATAAGTAAACCATCTAAGTAACATTTCTGTGCCAACACTCACAGTTCAGGAAGTTGGAGCAAAACACTCATTCAAAATAAGGCAGATAATGATAGGAGCAGCAGATAGTCTCACTGTCACTGCCTGGACTGACTTGGAAATATCCACCGGGAATATCTCCAGTAATTGCAGCATCTTTAGCATTCTTTTTTCTCTTACTTTTTAACATCATTTTTCTCTCTCATCATTTTTTCTCTCTCTCTCTGAGAGAATGTTAATCAGGCGCATATATACAGCAGATGCTGCTGCTATTATTATTGTTATTGTTATTGATGAAACTCAGTCAACTGGAGATTTAAAAATGCATCACAAATACTATTGAGTGGTGCTGATGGTTGATACGGGTTGCTGCCAGCATCCTATGTATCAACCAAGTATCTTCTTAAGGTGTACGATGTTCCGAGTAGTGCAGTTTTTTGCAATTCCACTGGTGTTATTGCAGGAAGCTACAGTTTCTTGATGTATTTTGTAAAATTCCTGGACATGGTACCAAGTGCCCCGACGACAATGGATATCACTGTTACATGTTTCATCCATAATCATGTAGTTTCGATGGGCAGGTCGCGATATTTCGTGATTTTTTTCCGGCTCTTTTTCTGGCATTTCCTGGTACATATCGATATCAATAGTTATTGATATCTAGCGATATCAATAAATTGTACGGATTGGTATTTGACAACAGTGATATCTGCTGTGTTGTGTTCCAAATGATGATCCGTCTGTATTTGAAGTCCCACAAGATCTATACCTTCTTATTAATCAAACACATATATATAGCAGATGCTGCTACTGCTATTATTATTATTGTTGTTGTTGTTATAATACAGTTAATCCTCAATTTATTATCACGATTGGGATTGCAGTAGTAAGTCCTAGTGGTTGTCTGTTCATGCACCCTTGTAACTAGACCCAATTGTTCGACTACTTTTACAGTTGTCATTAAGTAAATCATGTGGGCCAAAGGCCAAATCATGTGGTCATTAATCAAATCCACTCTCTAAAATGGGTGTTTTTCCTTTTTGTTGGAAACTGGCAAAAAAGCTGGGGGAAAAAAAAACATAGCAAATTGTAGTCACATGACCGTGACACATACAACCAGTGCAAGCCAGTTGTCATGTATCCAAAATGTGGTCATGCTACTGTGGTGGGCATGACACTTAATGACAGCCAGAAATGCTATACAGTTCTTCAGAACTGAAGAAGCTTCACCTTCCATCCGTCCGAGGTCGGTGAAATGAGGACCCAGATTGTTGGGGGAAATATGCTGACTGTGTAAACTGCTTAAAGAGGGCCATGAAGCACTGTGAAGTGGTATATAATTCTAAGTGCTATTGCAATTGGATGAGAAGCGAAACGTCTTCAAGGAAAAATAAGAAAATCCAGTTGTCTTCTGAAAAAGCATCTTTGGGATAACTGAAAAACTCCACAGACATATACAATCCATAAAAAACACCCTTTCTGAGGTCATTTACTGACTGATTATAAATTAAGGACTGCTTGTATACACTGTGGTTGGTTGCCCAGCCAGCCAGAGGTTGAGACTGCATTTGGCATTTTTATTCAGCTTATTAATATTATTATTATTATTGTTGTTGTTGGGGTAAGCTATTAGATTCGTACTCAAGGACAGGTGAAAATGTAATAATACAAGTCCTAGCCAAGGTCTTAACAATTATTAAATAGCATCTGAGGATACAACTAATTCCAAGCTGGGCATTTCTTTGTAATATTAGGGTGTTCAGGTCTGACAAATTCAGAATTTGCAAATATTGAGGGAGCCCTATAGTTAATAGTTCCAAGGACACCAATCATGTTTAGTATAACAACTGATTTCTTTTTTCCATACACATTCAATTTCCATTTGGAAGTCCCAGTATTTCATAATTCTTTGGGTTTGCTTTTTCTCAACCCTAGCATCACCTGATACAGTTATGAATCAGATTTTTGTCTTTTCAATAACTGTTGTTAGCAGGCAGATTATGCCTTTTCGTTTGGATTTCAAAGTCCCGTAAGGACTTAAGCCACTCTTTTCCAAAACCTTCTCAGCTTGATGATCCCATTGGTTCTTGCTACATTTAAATCCAAATCTCTGGCAAACTTTCCAATGAATAATGTCAGTAATCACACTGCTTATAATCAATTTGTGAAATTTTGCTGCAGCCACTAATCAAATGGCCATTTGTTTCATCAGTTCCACCACAAAAATAACAAGCTGTTTGTTACATGATAAATTCTTGCGTTCATGCAATTAGTCGGCAGAGTTTGTTCTTGAGCTGCTAAAATAATGCCTTCAGTTTCTTTCTTTAACAGGCCTGATCTGAATCAGATCCACGTGGGATTTTTATCAGCTTTTCCTTCTATATCTTCAAGTATTGACCATGCAATGGCTTGTTCTTCCAATTAACAAATTGGTTTTCTATTGCTTCTTTTCTATATTCGCCCTCTACCTTTGCTGTTTTTAAAATCCTTCCGTGATTGACTTCCTTCAATAATGTTTTTTTGCTTTTCTTACTATAGCCATTCTAGTCATGTTTTTCTTTCTCCACAGTTTGTTGCACCTATAGGAATCATCGGTCCCTTGGCTCTTGGCAAATGTAGCCAATCTATGTTGCTTTTGGGGTGAAGAGCATTTTATATTAGTTTTCTTATTTTCTGCTCCAAGTTATTAAGTTCCATCTGGATCCAGTTAACTGTTCCTGCTATATATCATATAATGGGGCTACCCAGGTAGCTTTATTGATGTTTCCAGAATTTAGGTTTATTTCAAAAAAAATTTCAGAGTTGTTTAATATATCAGGCAGAAGTACTTTCTTTGACTTGGCTCAGTAATAAGTCAAAAGTTTATAAAACTCCCAAACATTTGTAGCCTTCTTTTGGTGCTACTGCCTTTATCATATCTTTATTATCAAGCTATGATTCATCGTCTTCATCAATTTTGCCTGCCTTTATGATTATGTCAATGCCAAATTGCATTCCAATCTTTGCTGAATTCTTATGTGCTTTTTAGCAAGGAATCCAATTCCACGTACATTTTTCCAAATAGGCTTTAAGCCATCCATGTAAAGTAAATGTGATTTTTTCTTACTCCTTTTTTGCCAATTCATCAAACTACAGTTTGTCTTATTCAAAATTGATATCATGGAACCATTGATATTATAAAGAGTAAAGGTTATAATGAGTCACCTTCAAAAAAACCCCCCACATTTAATTTCAACTTCCCCTAACTCCTTCCCCATTAGCCATTGGCTTCGTTTGCCAAGCCTTCATTGAAGTATTCATAAATTACCAAATGTTTTTGCTGATTTCAAAATAATTGAGCCTTTTTTCAATCCAGCTATGTAGACCAGAATTGAATTATTATTATGATTTGTCACACAGTCAGCCAGATATTTAGAGTGGCTTTGGCATTTTTATCCACCAATTCAGTCATATTTATCTGAAGGGAGACCTCTAGAGGACTCTGACATTCAAAGTCTAAAATTACCTACTGATACCATTAGGAAGTACTAACAAAACCCTGCCTCTTTATATTGTAAACTCCCTGAGAAATAAATCACCCTAATTCTCATATGCTTCTTTGTGTCCATGTGATTCTCCTGTAATTCAGTTGCTGGCCCTTTGCTTGAATGAGAATCCTGACTAAAATACTGCTTTTTGTCAGTCTGGGAACAAAATGCAGATCAGTTTCAAAAATCAGGACTATTGCTCAAGGTCATATTATCTATTTTAAAATGCAAATTGGTGCAGCTCAAAAAGAGTATTGGTGGGAGGGAATGGATTAAAAATAGAATTCATCCATCAATCTATATGCTGAGCACCATTTCCAGAGTACCATTACAAGATGAACAGTGCTTCCTGAGATTCCTCTATAATCAGGGATTTTTCAGATTCTCCCTTCCCTTCCTCTACATCATCTCAAGCCAAGCTATGCAAAATCCACCCAGGTCCCCAATTTTTTATGCTTAAGAACTATTCAACTAGAATCTGTATCCTAAATGAGTTGAAACATGGATAGATCTCTATTACAGTGGCATTCTAACCATCACTGCTAGAACATGAGAAAAGAGAAATCAACTGAGGGACAAGCATAGCTATGTTAATCAGAAAACACAAAAACTAGTTCTGAACAGAGCTGATGAAAGTTTCAGCTTATGATTAAAAGGATGTTCCCTATAGCTAACAGAAGAAGAAGAAGAAGAAGAAGAAGAAGAAGAAGAAGAAGAAGAAGAAGAAGAAGAAGAAGAAGA
>JANHFL010001399.1:176809-195035 GCA_032468155.1 Oxyrhabdium leporinum
ACACTGGGAACAGGCTCCAGCTGTTCTTCTGCCCCACTGATTTCTGACTCTGAAGGCAGCTGATAACTGTCAGATGGCCCTGGCCCCAAATCTGCCACCAGTTCTGCTGCCATTGGCGAGCCACAACAGACAAGGTGATCCTTAACCTGTTCTTTCATGTCTTCCAATGGTGAACTCATTATCTCTGTAAATGAGTCCATCTATCTTGCTGCTGGCCATCTCTTTCCTTCTACTTTTCCAAAGAGCTTCTCTTCACATAATGTATCCAAAGTAGGATAATTTCAACCTGGTCGTTTGTGCTTCAGATGTGAATTCTGGGTTGATTTGTTCAATAATTCACTGATTTGTTTTCTTGGCTATCGTGATATTCTAAGGAATATTCTCCAATACTAAAGTTCAAACGCATTAATACCCTTCCTATCCTGCTTCTTTAAGTCCAACCTTGACTTTCATATAGTGTCATAGGGATACCACAGCTTGCATGATTCTGATCTTTGTAGGCATAAACACATCAATGTATTTGAATATCCTTTCCAAGGCCTTCATGCCTGCTATAATGAGTGCTAGTCTAGAGTGTATTTACTCAAGTTTTTCACTGTTTATACAAAACATTAATTGATAAATCCACCTTTAAAGCCGTTCTGGTATGAGGAGCTCTCTCTCCCCAATGTGATTGGCCTGCCCTACTCACTCCAACATATGTCAGGGAATTTCAGCTGGTGGAGTCCAGAATAAGAGCCTTTTCTTCCATGGCCCATGCCCTTTGGAACATTCTGCCACCAGAAGTGAGTTCTGCCCCACTTCTGGAAGGCCAAAAAGGACTTAAAACCTGGTTCTGCTGGCTGGCTTGGGGTCCTGATAATGGGTTCTCTGCAATAGAGATGGTTCATAGGGTAAAAGAGAAGACCCATCTCACTGGTAATAATTCTTTTGGCTTTTAGTTTGTATTTAATTCTTATTGGCTTTAATCGCTTCTATATTTCTCTTTTTGTCATTTTGTAAACCATCCAGAGTTGCTTCAGTAGTAAGATGGGCAGCAAATAAATTTAATAAATAAATAAATCGGCTATCTTCAAACAACATGGTAAGGGGCTGTGGTGGCACAGTGATTAGAATGGAGTATTGCAGGCTGACTCTGCCAACTGTCCGCAGTTCAAGCTTGACCGGCTCAAGGTTGACTCAGCCTTCCATCCTTCCGGGGTTACTAAAATGAGGACCAGATTGTTGAGGGCAATACAGGCTGACATTTGTAAACCACTCAGAGAGTGTTGTAGAGCACCATGAAGCAGTATATAAGTTTAAGTGCTATTGCTGTTGGTAAGAAAAGAGAACCAGCAAAGCTTAGTTTGTCGTGCAAATGCAGCTGCTAGATCTTTAAATTACTTGAATAAGCACGTTAGATGAGTGCAGCCACTCTGTTCAACCATGTATTGCTCCTACAGTGTATCTTCCTGGTCTTTTTTTTTCCTTTCTGACTTCACTCTTATTTAGAAACATGAAACAAATATAGGGTTTGAAAATACTGAAAATAAAATCACTGTCAGCACAGCTGGGACATTCAGTTCTCTTATCGCCCCGGCTTCAACCAACCTTTATTTTGCATTCTACAGCTAAATGGGAAGGAACGTAAACCTCCTAGTTAATTTTAAAGAGTGTGAATCGGAGTAAATCTCTGCAGCAAATTTGATGAGCACCAAAATTAAAATGTTTTTATAGTGTCTTTGATGTACTGAAAAAAATCCTACTTTTTTTGTTAATGTTTACCTGGCCCTCATGTCATCAGCTTGGGTTTTTCATCTAAAGAAGGCATATGAATGCTTTACAACAATCCCTGATTCAAAGGCAAGGATAATTTTTAACAATAGCAGCCCCTATGGTAACAATTCAGTGCTTCTGGGAGACCTTCAGTTTCATACTAATCAAAAGAGAGCAATACAAATGGCAGGAATGAGGCTTTTAATCAAATGCAATTTGGCATTTTGCAAACCTAGATGTATTCTTTCTGGTCACCACTGAAAAGTCACCAGCATTCCATGCAAGAAATGGATTGCTATCATACAGCACAGTAAGCCAGAATTGCGAATAATTCTTGTTCATTAGGAATTTGCAGTGTGTAACTTGAGAATGAGCAATCTGTGGACCACAAACAGGCTCCCTATTCTTTTCAAACTCCCAAGAACAAACCCAAACTGATAGCAATCTCCAGTTGAAAGCCTTTCTAGAGCTATCGCTTGCTATTGCTTGAGACACTGAGAGAAGAAGAAAAATTAACCATTATTCTTTGTCCAGCCCCATGATTTCCTGAACCTTTAAAATCATGAATCATATATCCCCAAATGTATATTTTCTCTCTTTCATCACAATAGATTTTCCTTTTGTAATGTTACCTTTTAATTACATGACTAACTGTTGGAGTTGGAAGGGCTGAAGACTGGAATGCAATGCTTCAAATTAATAAAAAAAAATGAGAGCAATTGTTGGCATCCCCAACAACTTAAGTCTGATGTGTATATTTACTTTTGAATATCCAGCTTCCCAGTAGTGAACACCAAATATTTTGGAAATACCTCTCTGTTTTCAAAGATCTGTTATGCACCCAGCTATAGCTATAGCAAATTTTAGACACAAGATGAGGAATACTAAGAGAAGGTAGGATTCGAACGTAATGTCATGAAAGACAGTCTGCATTGGGTGTGGCCAGTACAGAAAATATTTAACACCTTCTAGCCAATCACAAGGACTTACATTGCATAGTGCTGTCTTTTGTGTGCCTGAAGAGGGTTGCAAGATCAGTTGGGATGGAAATTTTGGAATACTTTGAAAGTAGCAGGGTCAAAGTTATTGCCCTTCAGATGAATTAAGTTTAAAGTGATCCAAATGCTTGTAAAAAAAAAATCAGAGAAAAAAAATAGGAGGAGGTAGGAGTATTGAGTTATGTTCACTGCCTTATTTGTAAAAATAATAATAAACGTGGAAAACTAACAAATGCAGGCAGATAGGCAGACAGACAGGCATGCAGACAGAGTGCTTCTGGAGATAATGATACAATTTTTTCATGTGAGATTTTACATCCTTAGGATTCTCAGTAGTACTGATCCCTTGTTTCATACCTTCTTCTGTTTATGATGCAAAACTATTTGAGATGCTAGGCTACCTTTAATCAAGAGATTAAGCAAGTCTTAGGCTTGTTTCAAAGTTACATTTTTGCTAGAACAGTTCATGTCTAGGCTACCACATCCAGATGTCCACTAGATGCCAGCAAACATTTTTTTTCTGTATCTTTTTGTGGCTATCTAGTGGTCACTCATTTTGCAGTAGAGATTTGATGATCCATTTACTTACTTACCAGAATCATAGAGTTGGAAGGGACCTTGGATGTCTTCTAGTCCAACCCCCTGATCAAGCAGGAAACCCTATACCATTTCAGACAAATGGTTGTCCAATCTCTTCTTTAAAACCTCCAGTGTTGGAGCACCCACAACTTCTGGAGGCAAGTACTTACTTACTTACTTACTTACTTACTTACTTACTTACTTACTTACTTACTTACTTACTTTTGCTTAAAAGATGAATCTGGTGTACTCTACCTTATTTCCCAAGTGTCTCAAAAACAAAAGTCTTTTTGGACTCATCAGCTATACCTAGAATTGTACTCCAAATTAGTGACATAATGATATTCGGGAAACTGTAAATGGGATTAAATACTGTCCAACTGATTACTCTGTCCTATGTTAATTCTTTGTTAATACCAAATTATTCCCCATTTCATTTTATAGAATTATCCTCAGTGTTTAGTCAAATTAAAATGGAGGGAGGAAATCTCAGTTAATAGTTCAGGACAAATACCATTCCTGCTTTGCTTAATTCCTGTTATCTCTGCAAAAAGGCCTTTGAAGTTGCTACGTAATTATTATTTTTTTCTGCCAGACCTAATGGCTACAACAATTAAACACTTAAACTGACCATGTTACAGTCCCAAAGGGCATCAGGAAAAGGAATGTGCAGAAATGACATAATTCTGATCACAGCTAATCCAAAAATTTGCTACCTTTTCCAACAAATGTCTTATCCTTGCTTAAACAGTTGAACTAGGAGGCAGAAAGTCAGCGGAATGGGACAACTGATCATGGCCAACTCCCCATGGCCAACTCCCCATGGGACAACTGCAGAACAATTTAACAATTCAATTTAATTATTTAAAATACACTTTAAAAGTATTTTAATTTTTATCATTCACATTTTATATTGCCCCTCCTTTTGCATCCTTTCTTTAAAGATTCTATTCCACTATTTCTTTGATATTAGTATAACTCTTGTCCTGCAGTGAGTTGTTCTGTAGTCAGTTGACCATAGCAAGTTGGCCACAGCAAATTGTCATAGACATGAAAGGCAGCAGGGGACCTGCAAACATTCCAGATCAAGTCACTTTCCTTCAGCATTAATGGAGTAGACCACCATTAAGCTAATAAGCACTTGAGGCATCTGAGAGTAAACTGTGGATGTTTTGGCAAAATGACTGCTAATGGGCAGATTGATATTTGTGGAGTTCTTCATGCCCTCTGAGCTTGGCTATTTGCTTGCTGACTTTTAGTTACCTGACTAGATAACATCTTCAGTAGTCTTCATGAAACATCTTCAAGCAAACAGCCAAGTTCAGAGAACACCTGATGAGACTAGCTGACAACTTTGTCATCCAAAAAGTAGAGGATGGAACTAGAGGGTCAGCTATACTGAACTTCAGTCTTACCAGACATCTCTTGCTAACTGACATGAAATAATAGAAGGGGTTGAAGTTATGGGATCTTTGGGAGAGAGTAACCACATCATACTGAAATTCAACATAATGCAGGCACAAATAAGTGAACAAAGTCAAACTAGACTTTAAGAGAGCTGACCGCAACAAACTAAAAGAGAGTTTAAGAAAGTTTCCATTGATGGAAATCCTAAAGGATAAGTGATGGTTTTCAAGAACAGATTGAACAACTGTTTGTCTAGAATGGTATAAGGTCACTGTTTGGTAAGGTATAAGTGTTGTAAAAGCCCTGAGAAAAGCATTTGACAACTTTTACTTCTTTTATGACATCTTTTAAAAAGTCTTTATTTTTTCATTCCAGTGTTTGTAATTCATTTAAAAGAATCAATAAATGGGAAAGTATGGCAATACTCTCGTATTGAAATATATTCTTGGGAATGCATTTTAACTGTTTAGTTTCATGACCTTGAATCAAAAGACTGGATCCATCTGATAATTTCAAATTGTGAGCCATATTTTGCATAGAACGTTCTCCACACTAGAACTTTGAATAAAATATACATCAAATGTTAGATGCCTTTGTTCGTGCTTTTATACATCACTGAGACACATGTGAACTCTTGACAACATTCAGTAGCAAAAAATATATATATTTTTTAGAAAACTCTAGAAAGGAAAACAAAAAAACTCATAGAACTCTATGTTTGTTAGCCTGGGTATAGGATTTAACATATTGTGTAAGCACTTTTTTTTTGGGTAGAATACAGGTTGGAGAATGAAGTTGATAATTAAACAATTAATTTGAAATAGGATTTGTTTAAAAACTCTTTTGAGGAATAAATACAATAGCCATCTGATTAACACTTTCATAGAACAGGCTAGTAAGCAATGTTCTGAAGTAGGAAGTAAAGAGAAAATCAAGTTTATAAACATTTTCAGTGGGGAATGAAACATTCTTGTGTTTCAAAGTAAATTAACTTGTAATCTAGCTAATTCTGCCCCTGTGAAAATAGCACATTGATTTGATGGCTAAAAGGTCATGAATGTCTGTTTTCAGATAATCAAGGATGTGTAAATGTGTTACCACTTTAGACAAAAGGTTTCTTACATCTCTGTTACAAATATGCTAAATTTTCTATATGTGCGGACCTTCCAATTATCTTTGAATTCTGTTAGGTTGGAGAACAGAAGACTATTCAATAAGACATTCCATTTTCATCGTATTAAAACCTCTCGTGTCACTCATGGATTTGATTTTTTTAATGTCAGTGTGATTTTCTTTCCATTTCAGATTGTTTTTGAAGGCATCCGAGGCCGAGGCATTGAAGGAGACATTGCTATCGATGATATCTCAATTGTGGAAGGAGAATGCACAAAATCGGATTATGTAAACAACCGTACGTGGGCTTGTTAACACCTCCCAGTAGTGTCCCAATTTAGTGTATGGTTTCATAACATGTTAGAGCTGAAGGAAATGAATTCTTGGGGGTGTACAAAGCTTCGAAAAGGGTTTGAGCAATAGCAATAGCATTTAGACTTATATACCGCTTCACAGTGCTTTTACAGCCCTCTCTAAGCAGTTTACAGAGTCAGCATATTGCCCCCTACAATCTGGATCCTCATTTTACTGAGCTTGGAAGGATGGAAGTCTGAGTCAACCTTGAGCCGGTCAAGATCGAACTGCTGGCATTTGGCAGAATTAGCCTGCAATACTGCATTCTAACCACTGTGCCACCACGGCTCTCAAAGCAATGCTTTGAGGACACACCCTTAGTTCATGAAACAGGGCAATTCCTGATTTTTCATGAGTGAAGCAAAACATTTGCACTGTTTCACAATCACCGAAAGATAGCACACCATGTCCCCATGCCTACCAGTTTCTGGAACGAATTGGGCAGCCTAATTGGAAAGGTGACTAACTGTCTTTCCTCTTTTTCTTTGTTTCGTTTAGATATACCTTCAGAAGCAGTCAGGACACTGCCCCATATACGGAGTTTCCCCGTTTTTCTTCTTGTGTCTGTCTTAATTCATCAGAGGTGACCTTATTCCGGCAGAGGCTATAACACAGATGTACCACCCACTGGCATGAAGAAAAGGGAACATTTTTAAAACAAACAAACAAACAAAAAACTACCAAAGATTCCTCCACTGACTGATGACTGACTCAAATAAAGATTTTTTTAAAAAAGTATGCATATATATATATATATATATATATATATATATATATATATATGCGCACATTGGGGGTTTATTAAAAGAACAAAAGGAATAAACAAACAAGCAACTGCAGGTAAATAAATGTACCATTCTGGACGTGAAGGAGAGAGGCCTTCAGATGCTCTTGTGTTGAAGGAATAACAAACGAACAACAGGAGAATCAAATGACATCAACACACACACCCTACCCCCAACCATTAATTGGGAGAACTCTGTCAAAAGAGCTATAGAATTTCTTGTCAAAGCACAAAGTCATGGCTTGTTTTGTTTCAAAGACTAGTTTGCTTGTTGCCATGGAACCTTAATGGCCTGCCCCAAAAGAGATTTCATAAAAGAAGAGAACAAGAGCGAGCATGGAGGAGAGAAAAATCCCTTCACCTCACTGTCAAACAGGGTATGAGAGGAGCTGGCATTTCCCCCACCTTCACCTACCACACTAGGTTTATAAGCGTCGAGTTCAATCCAGCCGCAGGCAGGAAGCAACCCAAGGCACCGGAGTGGTTGAAGACGTTCTGCTGAAGTTCCTCATGGCAATTGCTAGAAACTATATGTGGTCTCCGCTTTGCATGTGTTCTGCTAAGTCCAGGACATATTTATGTTGACAAGAGCAACACTGGCTTGTCTACAGTTTGCTTGTGTGGCCACTTAAACATACCTGACACTCTCCCCTGTGGTCTTCTGAATCCCAGCCCACTTGCCCTGGCCCTGCTCCTCCCACATCGCACTCCCAGTGAACATCATTTGTCCTCATCAAGGGGCAAAAAAACCAAACTACCATCTTTTTTCTAAAATGCCATGGAAACCAAGTGCCTTCAATGATAACAAGCCTGAGAAAATGGGGTAGGGGGAACATACACACACATGTGCACATGCAAAAAAAAATAAAATTGTTCCAGCAGACAGATGTTTGTATAGCTTCAGTGAGGTTTGCAGTTCCATAAAAAAAGATCATCCTCTTTTTCTAAAGCAAAGTAGAAGAGCAAAGCTACCAACGGAGGAAGAAACTAAAGACACAGGAAAGCTACTTCTAGAGATGCATTGACTTGAACAATGGCATCAAGTCCTTCGGAGTTTCAGCTCTTTCATCACAAAGCTGTCCCCAGAGATATGGTTTTTGGAGGAAGTGGCTTCAGTTGCAACTTGGGAAATGCATCAGTCTGTATTTTTCAAGTTTCAAAGTGGGATACATTCGTGCCAGAAAGAGGAGGAGAAGGCAACAATACTTGGCAATGGTGAATTTCAATGCAGAAACACCGGCGTGCATGCGCGCACAGTTTTTCCATAGTCCAACCTCTGCTCAAAATGAGATTGATCAAGAAAGGTCACAGTACATATAGGAAAAGTTTAAAATA
Organism: Oxyrhabdium leporinum; assembly: GCA_032468155.1. NCBI lineage: Eukaryota > Metazoa > Chordata > Lepidosauria > Squamata > Cyclocoridae > Oxyrhabdium > Oxyrhabdium leporinum. Next base: position 185,135 of record JANHFL010001399.1, read on the forward strand.
AAAAAAAGAAGAGACTCTTTACGGCAAAAGGCAGGCCAGCTGATCTGGTTTCATTTCCAATCACGGAGAAGATAAGGCCTCTGCCCTTTCATCAGACTCTGTGCAAATTGTGAAATATTATTTTATTATTTTAGCAAAATTTAAAAAAAAAATCACTTTTACAAAAAAATAAATAAAACCTGTAAAAAATATTTTCAGCTACCTGGCTCCATCCCATAACTATCTTTAGCCAATTTTCCAATACACTGTAAATTTCCCTTTCTATGAGTTGGTAATGAAAATTTGAAAATCTTTTTTCCGTAAATTATCTCAGCTTTTAACTTCATTAAAAAAAAGAGTTTTGTCTAAGCAAGAGTTACTATAATTATTATGGTTATTATATGTTCTTTCAATACCCTAGGATGAGAAAAGGGGGAAAACTTATATGCAAATAATTCGGATATTAAAAGAAAACAAAGTATAACATTTGAGAATATTAATATTAAAAAAGCACAAAGAAATGCAGTAAAAATGATGAGGCTTGGTTTTTAAAAAAAAAAACTGTAGAAAAAAGTTTGTGCTGATGATTCAGTAATTCAACTGAAAAAAAAGATAATTTTACAACTATGTTCAATAAAGCTTATTTCCAGGTAAGGCATGGTAAGTGGTGTTTGTGTTTGTTGAATGCTTCAGATACTCAGCAGTCATTGTGTAGTTTGTTTCATGTTAGATCAAATATTTCAATTACTGAACAGTATTTAAAAGGGTCCGTCTGTCAGATGATTGGATTCTACCAGTGGGCAAATTCCTTATTTCCTCACCCTGAAATCCTGCATGTTCTCTTCAAATCATCTCTATGAAATTAGAAAATGGAAGAAAATTTTCTTTTGGAAATACAGTTTAGATGTAATGAGGATACTCTGTTGTGTGATAGAGCATGGAATCCATGAAGATCATAATATAGCCTGAAAGTTAAAAAAAGACACTATTCTTTAGCATCCCATTTCCATAATACCTTTCCAAAAATCCATGCCTACCAGCGCAAGACTGTCATATGATCACCACTGTCATATCTATTAATGCTAATACATTTGCTGAGGATTAGCAGATTCAGGTTCATAAAAATATTTAAAATACTAGAAGAAAGAATGTAAAAACCAGCTCAGTGGCATGACATGGTGGCTGGCTAAGTAGGAAAAAAGTAATTAGCTGTAATTTGATGCTCAGTACATGGGGAACTGTGAAATAATCAGTTTAAAAAGCAATGTCATGTAATAACCAGCATTTTATGTACAACTAACATTAGGCTATGATTAATTGATTGATCGATTGATTTTGTGCCATCAAGTCAATGTCAGCTCTTAACAACCACATTGTTTGTCAACCTCACAAGTAGACAGGAAATATGACAAGATGAATTAATTCTACTTTATTGTAAGGCTACATTAACAGAATCTTGCAAGTCTGAAAGTACAAATTTCTCACCATCTCTTTTTACCACTTGATAAGCTGGGGAGGATCCTTTCTAAGTTTCTTTTTCTGCCTATTATCCAGTTGTAGTCTCCTCACTCTTATATCTGATCATTCCATAGGCATCATCTTTTGCCCCATCTTCCAATGTCATTATTCCAAGGTAATCTTCCAATTACATTGATAGACTTTCACTAGGATGATCTATGTCCTTCATGTCTTCCAGTGGTGCACCATTGATCCTGTAATTAAGTCAATTCACTTTAATGATGTTCACAATGATCTCTTTTCTCCACTTTTCCAAGCAATAGAGACTTCTCCTGAGAGCTAGGCCCACATATGTGTCCAAAATATAATTTGAGCCTGCTCATTTGTGCCCCAAGTGAGAACTTCAGATTGATTTGTAGGGTTTTGTTTTGTTTTGTTTATTTATTTATTGCTACCCAGGCTATTTTCAGATGTCTTCTCCAACACAAAAGTATACAAGCATCAATATCTATTTTATTTTATTTTTTACTCCTGGCTCCTGTACTGTTGACAGACACCATCTACTATTTCAATGTCTTCATTGTCAGTTCTAAGCCTCATTGCTATACATATCATCATTAATTTAGTCTTCTTTGTATTATTAATCCTATTTTTTTTCACTGTGGTCCTTGACTTTCATTCCTAGAGATTGCAGATTTATTACATTTCCAACTATTAATTTGCATTTAATTCATGCAACTTAGATGCTGCCTGGCTCCAAATAACTGTGTGGCTCACAAAATAACAAAATAAAATAGAACACAATTCAAAAACATAACCATCAAAAAAGTAAAAGCAAATTAAAAAAAAACAAAATATATTTAGATCAGGGATGAACTGTGGAGTCTTTGGTTCTCTGAGTTTGGTTGTTTGCTTGCAGAAATAAGACATCATCAGTGCTAGCAACTCCACAGCTATTACCCAATAAGATAACATCATCAGTTCTAGCAACTCCACAGCTATTAGCACTGATGAAGTTACCTAGTTGGGTAATGAAATATCTGCAAGCAAACAACCAAGCTCAGAAAGCACCAAGGACTCCACAAATTAAAAAAAAAAGTTTGCAAATCTGACCAACAGAACTCACAAGAAGTTCCAACCACCTTAGTCCAAGGCTTGGGAACAAAGACAGGTCTTCAAGATCCTTCAGAATGCTATCAGAATCGGAGTCACGTGAATTTCAAAGACACCTTCACTTCAGGAAGATAGTTGTGGCAACAAAGTAGCATCATCAGAATAGCACAGGTTATTGGTGCTTATTTCTCCAATTTTAGAACAACACTCATCTTCAAATCCAGCTCTCTCAATTCTGCATACAGATTGAATAAATAAGGAGAGAATATATAGCTTTTTTTCATTTGACCATTATGACACCATTTTTTTTTCAGTAAAATAGTATTTCTTTCACTTCAGGTCTTCCATGGAAATGGGGAAATAACATTGTTCCATATGGCTTTCATAACTAACAATTTTCATTCATTATAGGAAGTGCATTTACTTGGCCCTTTATTATAAATAGAAATTGATATGGAATGAATTGATTCTTAGTGTTGTGCAGGCTGGATCACTCTTAGATCCTTTATTCTGAGAAATCTCAGAAAGGTTAAATCAACTGATCTCAACCTTCTAATCATGCCATGATTTCACAGTTACAAGGCTAAGGCAGGGATATGGTACATAAGGAACCTTTTGCTCTTGATCAGTATTTTTCATCCTGGGCAATTGTAAGATGCATGGATTTCAGTTCCCAGAATTCCTGGGGAACTTTGGGAGCTGAGATCCTTGGATCTTAAAAGTTGCCAAGGTTGAAAAACATTGCTCTAGAATCTAGCATTCGATGGGACACAAGTTCTTGCTTGATTTGATATGTTATTTTTTTCATCTCTTACTTAATTTACGGGATTTAGGAGTTTCAGTAATAAAGTCTGGCACACTCTGGTCAGACGTCTAGACCTCATACAGAAAGTCTTAAACCTTCTTTATGCTTCCAACTCCCATTTCTTCACAAAATAATAACAGTACTTATTAGTTTTCCTTTGGAGAGTGTATTAAGCAAAGGCTGAAGAATCATGATGTTTCAAGATAAGTTCCTGCACTAATCCAAAAATTGTTGGTCAGCCTAACCCTAACCTCTACTCTAATATTGCTGCTCTTATGTTAGTTAAGGAGCGGAATTGGTAGGAGCATTGGCTGGCTGAAAGCATACTACAAACTAAGTCTGGACTTGAGATGGGGACACATTTTTGATTCAAGGCTAAACAGAAATAGGACAAATCATCCTAATTTGTCAGTTCCATTCATAAAGAATGGAATAGTCATTGGGGTGCTGAGCAATGAAGTTTAGGGTTTTTCAATCACACAAGTGATGGGGAATGTTTAAGCAGCAGCAGCAGCAAACAGGCATAGACAGTTGAGAGACAGGGAGATGTAGCCCTCAGGTTATGACCATTAATTCAACAACCATTCAGAATTATGTTGGTGCTGGACAAGGTTGACTTATGACTGGTCCTCAAGGTTATGGTCATCAAAGCATCCCCATGGTCATGCGATTATGAGTCAGGCACCTGGCAAACAGCTCAAATTTATGATAGTTGCAACATCTTATAATTATATGATCACCCCATTTCCAAACTTCCCTGACAGCTCACAAGAAAAGTCAGTGGGAAGCTGACACAAGGTCACAAGTCATTCTGGTAAACCATTCCTGTTTCCACAAGATGGTAGCTAAATAGATGGCTAGATGCTAATTAGTTAGCTAGTTAGATGGCTAGCTAGATAGTCAGAACATTAGATGGCTAGACAGCTAATAAATAGGATGTGTGTGTGTGAATTTAAGTGGATTAGACCATATTTTTCATTGTTGAGTTATAGAAAATAGAAAATGCTTATTACAGAAGAACATTATGCAGTTTCAAATCACGGGCTGCAATTATTTCTCCTGGAATTTCAAATGCAAGATGAATATGCTTCTAAGCACTTATCCAACTGTCTACTCTCATGCAACATACTTAATTTGGTTACTGAATTAATCCACTTTTGGTGTTTACATACTACACTAATTTCTAAACAAATTTAATAGGCTGGGCTTGTATTTTATGCTAAGTGAAAAACCAAAACCCTGGGATTAAGAATAATTGACTTGTTATGCCATTAAAGTTATATTAAAGTCTTTAAGGGGGAAAAAACAGGAAGGAGGAAGAGGAAGAGGAGGAAGAAAATTGTCTCTGGTGTTGATTTCTCTGCAGTATTCTGGAGCTTTCCTGGCTTTCCTCCAACATTATAAAAGGATCATGATATTTTTCCTTTCTGTTTGTCATCCCATGGAATTTAATTCAAGGGTGGTAAGCCTGGAAGGTTACAGATCACTGAAATGGTGATGGTTTAATAAAATAACTATTTCGTCACCTTCTAATTGAGATAAGTGCAATATCTCTCTCTCTATCCCATGCATGAGCATTTCATTGCAGATTTACTTTCCTGAAGTGGAGGGGGGTGGAATAGAAGGCAAATTCTGTTCCATTTCACTGAATTAGATTGGTCCAAAAGCACAGAGGAAAATGTTGGTGCAGCAATGATCTGATCCTCCAATTCAAGCAGTATTTATATGAATATTATTTCATCAAAGGGTGAGTTACCTGTGGACCAGGCAAATGGTGGGGAGCAGGGGCCTGCAATAAAAATCATGGAACGGTGCTATGGTAACTTATAAAATGGTGGAAGAAAGTAACTGTGTTTTTTAAAAAAACTTCATTGAAAGGAATTTCCAATTCTAGAATGCCATTTTTTCTTTTTTCTACAGATCAGCAGGCATGCAAATTGTGGACTGCTTCCCACATCTGGAGCCTAACAATTCCATTATCTGGCTTAAGTTGTGTTATGTAGCATGAGAAATGGAGCTGGATAAGGGAAGCCTCTGCTGTATAGCAGGACGCTGGAATAGATTATCTCAGGGCCTCTAATCATCTGAGGCCTCTGATCATCTGAGAATCCAGAAAGTCGTTATTGTTTGCCTCCAGGGTTTACTCGGCCCTGACACATTAATTTTGCTCTGTCAGTTATGGGATGAAAATCCATCAGAGGGTCAAGTGGAAATCAGCAGCCTTGAGTTAAAATATTGCACACCACTGCAGGCCAATTAGCTTTTGTGAGTCCAGAATCTGACACACTGTGTCCACGCAGTGTGCTAGCCAAGCACTATCAGTGTTTCCTCTGAACGACAGCTGTATATGCACTTTGCTACTATATTCTGCTTCATTTACACAATAATCCCCTGTAAGAAGATCTTCTCCCATAATATCAATTTGGCGACTTGGAGGAGATGTTTTCAAACTTCGCTGAATAGAGGCCTAACTCAGGAAGAAAGCCATCTTTTTATTATGCCAGAAATGAGATTAGTGCACACCCACAAACCAGTCCCTTTCTTTTTTATTTGGTGGTAAGAATATGAATTATCTCTTGATGCAAGATCCCAAAGGATGTCATATTTCATCTAGTAGAGGTGAAATTGTGGACATGCATAAGGTATCTCTTTTGAGAAAGGAGGTGTTCTGACCCAGCCTTAGCAGAAACAAGTAACAGACTCCTTGTCCTGAAAAACCCCTCTTTATTTATCTCCTGTGGATTACTGGCATTCACACATAGAAAAGTCCAGGCAATAGTCCTTCAAAGAGTTAAATGCAGTAACAGACCTTATCAGTTCCTTGAGATAATTGCCAGGCGGTGAGCTCCTAGCGTTAAAGATGCAAATTAAGTTCTGGCAAGCAGTCTGAGGCACGAAACACGATGAGCCAAATCTTCAGAAATCCGAACTGTTTTCTCCTACAAACACCACTCCCTTTTCCTTCTATTTATTCCCCAGCCTGGGAGAGGCCATTCAGCACCCACTTGCTTCCTGAGTTGACTCCTTGTCTGCAGTTGTTCTCTCCTAACAGCTCTGCACATAAGCACATCTGGAACAGGCCCCAGCTGTTCTTCTTCCCCACTTATCTCAGCCTTTAAAGGCAGCTGCCTCTCTGGTGGCTGGGAAATGTCGGACAGTCCTGGCTCTTTCTCTGCATCCAATGTAGAGCATCCATCAGAGCCTTCCCCAGACTCCAGAACTGGCCCAAGTTCCTCCCCAACCTCCTCATTGTCCTATTCTGGTGGGCCACAAAGGAGGTGTCAGATCTGCCATCACACCACTTCATCTCTGCTTCACTTTGATGGCAGCCTGCCATAAAATGTGGGGAGGGGGAAAGGAGGATTCATGGAGGGGGGGATGATAGGAACTAGAAGTGTCAACCAGAAACAACTGTTGAATGATCCAAGGACACAGGCATGGGAACAGAATGTGAATGCCCATCAAAGAGGCCCCAAACTGTTACCAAAACAAGTAATTTGAACTTTATTGGACCCTAGTAAGATGACCAAGGGGGAGGGCCCGGGGGAAGGGAACAATATCAGCTTTATGTGGGAATCTTCAGATCCTATTTTCCTATGCTTGTACCCACTTGGCTTTAGTAAAAAGTATACCTTTCACTACATGGAATTGAGGGTCTTTCTTTCCTAAACGCCCAAGTTGGGACAGGTCTGGCAGGAGGCTTCTGAACAGATTCATCCTCTTTCTTTTCTTCCAACTTTTTTATTTTTTCCTTTGGTAACTTTATTCATCATCAACTTAGTGTAAGTGCAATAAGTCAGTCAGTCAGTAAGCAAAGTCCTGCACTTAGGCAGGAAAAACCAAATGCATACGTACAGAATAGGGGGTACCTGGCTCAAAGACAGTAGAAATTGGGATAGGGATCTAAATGTCCTAGTGGACAATCACTTAACTATGAGCCAGCAGTGTGCTGCAACTGCCCCCCAAAAAGGCCACTGTGAGCTTAGGCTGCATTAACAAAGGGATAACATCAAGATTATGAGAAGTAATTACTGCTTTATACCACAATAATGAGCCCATACATGGAATGCTGTGTGTAGTTCTAGTCACCATGATTCATAAAAGATGCTGATACTCTAGAAAGTGTGCAGAGAAGAGCAACAAAGGTGATAAAGGGACTGGCGGTTAGATTGCATGATGAATGGTTGAGGGAGCTAGGATGTCTAGCCCACGGGTGTCAAACTCGCCGCAACACGTTTCCGTCATGCGATGTATTGTGAGGTTTTTTTTCCTTTGCAGAGCTGGGGTGGGCATGACCTGTGCGTGATGCATCTGGCCCATGGGCCACCAGTTTGACACCCCTGGTCTAGCCTATCAAAGAGTAAGATTACTGGGGATATGATAGCTATCTTCTAGTACTTGAGGGACTGTCACAGAGAAGAGAGGATTGACTGATTCTCCAAAGCACCTGAGAACAGGAGAAGAAGAAATGGGTGAAAGCTTGCTAAAGAGAAATCCAACCTAGAAATAAGGAGAAATTTTCTGACAGTGGAGAACAATTAATCAATGGAATGCGTTGCTGCACAGAATTGCAGGTGCTCCATTCCTGGAAGTTTTCAAAAATAGCCATTTGACCAGAATGATATAACTTCTCCTAATCTGGGAAAGGGGTTGGTCCCTTTCAGTCCTATGAGTCTATATTTTATGTCCCATAGTGGTATATATTTCTCATAGTATCATGTATTTTTTCATAAGCAAACGGAATTCCTCACCCTTGGGATTACTTAATAAATGAACAGGACAGGTCCAATTTATTGATATGCAAAGCAAAAAGTCTAAATAGAATTCTTCATTCCTCATCTCAAAACAATATACACAAACCCATTACTGTTCTGTGCTTCTGTTTCAAGCAGGCTAATGCCTCACAGATGGGGTGCTTCCGTAGCTTGTGCTGCAAGTGTTAACAACACCTAAGACTGCCATGTCAAACAGCTGCTTCATCTAATTTTACAATAGAAAGAGCTGCTGTTGTGTTGTGTACTGAGCAGAGTTAAAATGAGTAAATCCCTTGATAAATATTTGAAAGAATTCACAGATGTATTCAGTAAAGACAATTCAAATGAGCTAACCAATATTTTACCTCTTATAGCAGTGTGCTCCCAAAGGAAAATATTTCACCCTAAATCACCTCCTCTCCTATGGGTTTGGTCCATTTCGTACCAAATGGACCTGGTACTGGTAGAAAAGTATGGATAAAGCATACCAGTCCTCTTAAATCCTCTTTATCATCAACAAAGCTGGTCAGGAAACTAAATCTTATGATGAATGGTTCAGGGAGCTAGGTATGCCTAACCCTATCAAAGAGAATGATTGGGAGGACATGATGGTCATCTTCCAATACTTGAGAGGCTGTCACCAGAGGGCAGGACAAAAAGTAATGGGTGGAAACTTGTTAAAGAGAGATCCAACCTAGAAATAAGGAGAAATGTTCTGACAGTGAGAATAGTTAATAGAATAGCTTGCCTCCTGGAGTTGTGGGTGCTCCATCACTGGAGGTTTTCAAAAATAGATTGGACAACCTGACTGGGATAGTATAAGGTCTCCTGCCTTGAGCAAGAGTTTGGACTATACAGTCTCTGAGGTCCCTTCTGGTCCTGTGATTCTATGTTCTATGTTCTTCTAAACCTCATCAAAACAAATTCTTAAGAAATTTTGAAGCATCCTAAAAATAGGATTTAAAAAACCAGAAGTCTCTTTTGGATGAAAGGAAAAATTTGAGAAAGGTAGTTGAAAATTTCAAGGTTATATATTCTCCTCCACAGATTTCAATTTCTGTGCAATTCAAACCCCCAAACAACAGAAAATGAAAGTCAGGAAAAAAGGAGCAACATTGGAAGTAAAGAAATGGATGGCCAAATGACCTAGAAAAAAGATAAGTGACTCTGATTTTTTTTACAAAAAAAAGGGAGGAGGAAGGAAGCTGGCAGAAAATGATCTCCAGAAATGATGGGCAAAATGTCTAGGAGGTCAAAACATCCTTCCCTAGCTTACATGGATAGATTTATTATTTTTTCCCAGAAAATCTATCTGCTGCATGAATTTCAGTTTGTTTTGTTAGCACTGCCACTAACAATTACTTGCTTGAGTTGAGATGAACCCACTCTCTCTTGGGTAAGTGATATATGTCTAAATCAGACCCATTTTGCCTGGTCATGAAGCATCATGAACTTTTATCATCCTATCTCTGTATACAAAATTGAACACCCTCAAGATAAATGCTTAGGGGATCTCTAGTCAAAGCAATGAAATTTGCAGTTTCACCAGCACTAAGTTCTTCTATAAGTCAAATTCAGTTAGAAAAAAAATTGGTAATGCTATTTTTTCCTTAAGCAGTTGAAGACTGAAGATACCAGATATGATTTGACTACTAGCTCTAAGAACTTCAAATTCCTCTTTAGGTATTATGTTTTGAGTTAAAGTGACTCAAAGCCAAGTACTATTTCTGCTGTGTTGCATCTTTTGTCTACTACTGGGACTTCAAGGGAGGAGGAGGAGGAGGAGGAGGAG
>JANHFL010001400.1:0-11114 GCA_032468155.1 Oxyrhabdium leporinum
GCTGTAAACCGCCCCGAGTCTTCGGAATGGGGCGGTATATAAATGTGAAAAATAAATAAATAAATAAATAAATCTGTTTTTTATTGTAATTTAAACACTTCAGATATGTGCAAGGTACACTTATACAACTGATTTACGTGTTCAGCAATATATGAGAACCGTACAAGTATTTATAACTGTAACTTTCAAAATATTTTCCTATGCATTGTATTCTGGAATCTTGGGGATGGGAAATATTGGTCATAAGGAAGGCATCGGATTTTGAGATAGTACACAAATCATGTAATCTCTTTCTCTGTCTCTCTCTGCAGGGAGGAGTCAGTGACATCAAAATAGTGTACACAGCCTGGTAATTTAAATCCATTCCCTTTGTACATGCATGCATTGTGTGCAATACATATTAAAAAGAGGCAAGGCTTCATCCACCCAGTTGTGACAATAAAATAAAGCCACAATACTATAAACCCAAGTTAAAACCAGGAATCTTAAAAATAAATTAAAAAACCTTTAACAAGTGAAACCCATTTGAAAGATGCGTGTTAATGCTTTCTGCAAGTTTTTGCAAGTTTAACATTTTTATTGGGTTATAAAATAAAATAAGATACAAAATACGTAAGTAAATAGGAAAATGGTGGGGAGGAAGAGAGGAAGAGAAGTGAGGAAGGATAAGAAAAAAAGAAAAAGAAGCATTGACTTCTGACTCTCTCTGTAAAATAAGGCACTAACATTAAATCACAAATTCAAGACTTTTGTTTTTTTATAATAATATAAACTAGCCTGTCAGTCTAATCTGTAAAACCCAAAATCAAACTTTCATTCTTTTCCACTTCAAACACAAAGTTCAGAAGCGGTCTCCATGTGGAAAGAAAAGTACTTATATTCTTTTCTTTAATCAAAATAGTCAATTTTGCCACAATGAAATTATATATATTTTTTCATTCACTCAGGACACTCGTGCTTTGCTGAAAAGCCAGTCCAAGGCCTGCTATGCTTTTAAAAGAGTGTTAAACCCTTTAATTCAGGATTAAAAATGATGCCAGTACTTCTTGTGAACTCTGATTTTGCAAGCTCCTTTGTGCACCTTAACGTCTTTGTTTAAAAAGTCCACCCAAGAGAAGGGGATGCCTCATCAAAGCATACCTATTATAGGACAGCAGAGCTATGTGGCAGGCCTATCACCAGCTGCAGCACCTCTGAATTTATGGCTAACAAATGTTGCAAGCTCGCAGATGAAGGCATGCCAGCTGTTGACTTGTTGCCCAACAACTTGCGTAAGTGCTATAATTGAAATCCTGACTTCATGTGGCTGTGGGAAAAGGAACAAATTCAGAATGAATGCTTTCCATGCTGGGGATCATGAAGTACAGCATGGGCTCTTCCTGAATAGATGCAGTAAATTTGTGGAATTTTAAAAATGGAGTTTTTGAAGAGGGTCTAGATGGTCAAGAAGGCAAGAATAGACATGAAGATAAATCAATGAAGTATTTTCAGAGTGCAGTTAAATGACTGCCCAGTAAAACCAGTGGGATTGTTTAATCTGGCAATTAAGATAATGAATTACATGGGAATTGCAGCTATTCCATCTGATCATAGCCACATTGTGTGCACATGGATGGGGAAACCAAACCACTCTAAGTGGAACATTGGGTGCGGCTGAATGCTCTTGAAAAGTAAGCAGACAAGGCAGAAGGATGACTCTATTTTCTTCTCTTGACTGTTTCTACTTAAACTTAAACATAATGTATAACTACTTAACTGTAACTACTTAAACATAATATATAAGAATAATTGAATTAAATCATGTCATCATAACTGAGATATTAAAAATAGAAGTGAAAGTATGTCCAGTTTATCTCTGAGTAACAGTGAATTAAAAGAAAATCAAGACGAACAAAATATTTTTTTAATATAGTCAGAATTGGCTGACAGTAGCAAACCTCTATGCCTATAGTTGTTGGTTTAAAAACATATATTGATTTTAGCTACTTGTATTATGGTATTAACTGTGATGGCCTATGAATAGGTAATACATAACTCATAGTAATCTATTAGATACTTGTAAACTCCCTGGGAAGGCTGTTTAACCATTACTGTGCAAAGGTCTAAGCACCATATGTAGATAGCTTTCCATTGAACATAATGTGAAAAAAAAATCTAGACACACTGTATGACTATACTAGCTATAATTTGGGACCAAAGGATTATTTCATTTCATATTTAATCTTTCAATACACTTTCTGCAGTCTGGAAAAAGTTCCTTTGACCGTGATGTGAAAAAGTGAAGGTACAGTTCTCACAAGGATGAGATCAGCAACCTAGAAAAACTTGTGTGCAAAGCCTAAAATATCACAATTAAAAAAACAACATGGAGACTCCTCAATTCTACTCCCTCACCACCCAATCCAGCTCTAACACAATGTATATTAAATACCCTCACATATTTTATGGAAAATTCAAGTACAATAAATGTTTGAACAGATGTTTGAAATAAGTGATATGTGAATAAAATTCAGTCCAAATAAGATTGCTATACTCATCTTTTTCTGTTGTCTGAATGCCATCTTCCTGCTCAACATGGGTCTCCTTATTCTTCATACTTATACCAAAGACCTTCCTCTGGCTGTAAAGATCTTAATTTGATTTAGAATCCTCATGCTCTGAATCTGGACTATGAGAACAGAAGAGATTAATCATAGTAACCGGCCACGTATAATAAGAATAATTAGCAGGAAAACAAAGAACCACTATCTTTATTTCCTTTAAAAAAAAACAAGTTTATTTATTCTTTTATCATCAAAGATAAAATACAAAAATAAAGAAAGGGAGAAAAAAAGAAAAAAAAAGAGCTGACTAACAAGTACCCAACACTAACAACAAAAAGAAAAAAAAACAGGTGTAGAACCCCTCCCCCCTCAAATATAAAATACATCTAACATGAAACATAAGAAAAAAATCCACCCTGGCTGAATCCTGAAAGATACATCCAAAATCTAATATCTTCCCCTCCCCTCTCATAATGGGTCTACAATAGTTATAAACTTTCCCATCTATATTTAACAAAAGTGTTACATTACATAAACAAATATCCAAATATCCCTGATTTGGAAATATATTTATCTAATAACTGAATCGATCCAATATCTCTTCACACACGCACACAATATATATATATGTGTGTGATTGTGTGTATGTATATATGTATGTGTCTGTATAAAAAAATAGTCAATAGGTTACCCTAAATTAAAACCAATCTTCAAATCCTTCTGTTAACCATCAGTCATTGTAATTAACACGTAGAAAATCCACAAATGTCTTCCAGTCTCTTATAGACGTGTCTAATCCATTGTCTCTAATCAAAGCAGTTAATTTTGTCATCTCTCCTAATTAAGTCAATTTTAAAATCCACTTTTTGCCAGTCAGAGTCCCCTTTTCCTTTCAATGCTTAGCATATACATCCTCACAGCAGTCACCATGTAAAGAAATAACATCCCGAATTGTTTTTTGATTGGTTTGTTCATAATACCTAGAAGAAAAGATCCAGGTTTCATTAATATTTGTATTTTAAGTATTTTCTGCATTGTCAATATTGTATTTATCCAATATGATGCTCACAAGACCAGCACATATGATAGAATGTACCTGAATGTTGGTTGCATTTCCAACACTTGTTGGAAATCCCTTTATACGTTTTCGCCAGTCTATCAAGAGTCAAATACCAATGGTAGTTCAAAGTGAATTTTAAACCATTGTTCCATACATTCTCCCATTGGTCTAGCATTATATCGTAACCAAATTTTTTTGCCCATTTTAACATACAATCTTTAACAAATTCATCTTCCAGATTCATCTTAAGTAACATTTTATAAACTTTGGCAATCAGATGGAACATAAATCCAGGTCAGATTTAACTTCTGTAAATACAAAACTATTTTTATGAAGTTTAAATCTTTCAAAAGTTCATAATAATTAAACCAATCACAAACAAGTTCTTCACTTATTAATTGTTCTCTTGTTTTTATATTAAACCCCTCTTTTTTATCAGTAGATCTTGATATGTCATCCATTTAGAATCTTTTCTGTGCAGTGCTTTATGGGGTGACAACTAAATTGGCACTTTTTCAGCCAATCTTCTTTTATATTTCACCATACATGCCCAATCGATTGTCTAATAACATGACTCTTAAAACCAGGGTTAACTTTTACCTTATTGCATCACAAATAAACATGCCATCCAAATATCAAATCAGAAGCTTCAAGACCTAATAATGTTGGGTTTTTCAATATTATCCAATATTTTAACCATACCAAACAACACGTTTTGTAACATGATCTGAGATTCAGCAAACCCAGACCTCCTCTTTCTTTAGCATCCTGTAGGTGTTTATATTTTATTTTTGCTTTTTTGGTTTTGCCAATAAATTTGGATATTTCTTTCTGCCACTGTTTAAAAAGAGAATCTATAATCAATACAGGTATAGTTTGGAAAAGAAATAACATTCTGGGGAACATGTTCATCTTAGTTACTGAAATTCTTCCCATTAATAACAAATCTAGTTGTTCCCATCTATGTAAGTCAAAAGCATTGGGCGTATTTCTATCCTTTGTCATTTGCAGGTCCTATATATATATTTAGAATGACTGAAGAGAGATCCTCGTTAATGGTCAGTTCATCTAGGCAAAGAAATTTTGTTTATGTCATTTAGGATTAGGTTGTATTCTCATTTTTAAAAAACCCCACAGACTGGGGTGCCATCAGATCTACTTCTGGCTTTAGATGGCTTGCCTAGATGGTATCTATGGCATGAAAAACCTTTTCCAACTAAGGCCGGTATGCTAACCGAGACCCTCTAATGGACAGAAATAGCCTGGCCCTTGTATCCATGCTTTGATAACACTCAGATTCAGTTACTGAAATAAATTGTATGTGGGACTACCTCTGATGATTACTGAGGAATACTAATGCAGAATACAGGAACTAAGTATAAGAAAAACTCCATGGAATATATCTTGTAGTGATCAATATGTACTTAGTAATTAACATATCCTATGATACAAATACATTTTTCTGGTAAGAAGGACATAATGAACAAGCCTTTGAGATCTTCTAGATAAAATCCCAGTTCCAGAACTCTGGTGAGATGAATCCCCAGTTATCATCAAGTTTTAACCAGGACCTTTTAACTGTGAGCAATTTTGATATATCCCTGCACCAGTGGCATTGTAACTCCAGTAGTGAAAATACACTTTCAAGGCAATGAATGACAGTACTTAGTGATTTGTGTTTAAAGAGGCAGCCACAACTATTTTTAGAAATGTTTTTATTTTTCCACCCAGTTTGAATATTCTAGGTGGCATGAGCAAACAAATGTATTATAGAGCAAATCTATTTAGACTTTTCACTCAAGGAGCAAATGACAAAGATCGAATTATATTATATTTTGGAAGCATTATGTGAAGACTTAGCTCTCTGTAAAAGATTATAATGATGAGAAAGGAGGAAAGAAAGAGAAGGGAAAAAATGACCAGCAGAATGGTTTCCATATACCAAATCTCAAAGATGTGATTAAATAGAAGAAAGATTTGAACTGCATAAACTCCACATCAACTAAATAGAATAAAGATTTGAACTGCATAAACTCCACATCAACTAATGGTTTTCTATAAAAATGCACAGTGTATTTTTACGCAATGTTATATGGTATCTAGGCAAGAAAATATGAAAAAAAAATCTAGGTTCTAGCATTCTATGCCCAACAAATTTTAGAAAGCTTTTGTGAGAATTTTCATAATTGTAACTTCCAATTATGTACTTTTAAAAATGGTTAGAGGAAAATCATTGTATAATGTAATTGAGAAGATGCTTTATAAATAAGCTGTTGTGTATCTCAGTAGTAATTTCAGAAAATACTACTAAATTATAGTAACTTTGGAAAAAATAATAAGCTAAATTTAAAAGAAGGAAATATGACATCATTGACAAATTCTTGTGTTAAAAAAGCAACAATATTGATGAATTTCATTTAAAAGGGAAGGGGAATATGGTATTTATTCATTGTTTATCTTTAAAATGGGGGATCATTATAGATTCAGAGATTAAAAAGAAAGGGATTTTTGAAACATATTCTTGTGTGTTTCGGGGAGGCATCTTAAAATCTTAAAGTCATTTTCTGTTCAGATAAATATACTCGTGTCTGCATTTTACTCTTTTAGATTTGCAAACTTTTCTAATATGGATCCTGCTTTTGGGACGGAGCGGAGATGGATCTAACTATATAACAATACCTATCAATTCTTTCTTTCTTTCTTTCTTTCTTTCTTTCTTTCTTTCTTTCTTTCTTTCTTTCTTTCTTTCTTTCTTTCTTTCTTTTCTTTCTTTCGTCTAACTATCATATATCATATCTGTCTCTCTGTCTCTCTCTCTGTCTATTTATCTATCCAAGAAATATTATAGTTCATAAATGTAGCAGGAAACAGGGTCTTTCAAACACCTAGGGCCTCAAGCTAGAGCACATTAGGTCTTTCAAAAAGCTAACAGCATCCTAATTTCAAGAGGTAGTGTTCCACTGAGCAGATGCTAAGGCTGGGAGGGCATATCTCCTGGTTCCAATCAGCCAATATTCCTTAACTATGGGACCCGGGACATCCTACCCTGCTGGAATTGATTTGTGGGTATAAATAATTACCAGGGAACTAGTCCAAAGCCATGGAGGGCTTTAAAGGTGACAATTAGCTCCTTGAATTTCACCTGAAAACACACTGGTAACCAATGCAACCCATGAAGCAGTGTTGTTACGTGTGACAAATAACCAACATCATTTACAACCTGTTCAGCTGCATTCTGCATTAACTGAAACTTCCAAATGCTCTTCAAGGGAAGCCTTATATAGAACTGTTATAGTAGTCAGATAGGAAGTCACAGAATAAACCCAACTAGAACAGAACCCAATGGTGTACAATAGTCCTCTTAGCCAGAGCTATCACTTGTTCTTCTAGCAGGAGCTGTGATTCCAAGAGGATTCCCAATGGTGCACTGGGACTGTCTGAGGCAATGCCATTCAATCCAGGATTAGATTGTGGAAAATCCTTAACAACAGAAGGCCCAAGCACCCCGAGCTACTCAGTATGTTTGGGTTGAACTGAAGCCCATCGCACCACAGGCCTCTTCAGCTCCAGGCACTGAGACAGGATATATCACCCACATATCACTCAGACAGCCTTGGGTGGAAATATAAAGCTGGGTATCATCAGAATCCTGGAGATACTTTGCCCCAAACCATCAGATCACTTCACCCAACAGCTTCATGTAGATGTTTAACCATGCTTCCTGTCATAGTGGAATGCACTATTGTGAAGTGACACCCTGCTGTGCTTTCTGGCAGCAAACTACTACCAAGATCTTGGCATCCTTCGATCAAAACACAGCACAACATGCCTTCAAATATACTGAAAGGCATGTTATAGGTGGAATGCCATCAAATATTGTCCCGTCTCATATTTTGCAGAATCAGCACCCATGATTAAAGATTCAAGTTTTTCAGATGTTACTTTATAGTTGTTAACTCTGCCATGACCCTGCAATAGCCACAGACAAGAGTTTGAAGCCATAGCTTTCTACATCCATGTTTGTAAAGACACAATGAATACATCACAATGAACACACAATGAATATAATGGCACAATGTTTCATTGATTCAGCAAACCAAGTTAAAAAAAAAGCTTTGACGCATGTTGCTTTGCTTCTAACCAGGAAACAATTTTTAAAGAAATATTTGAATGCAATCTTATTGATCATGGGCAATTGGCCAAAGGCAAAAAATACTGATTGGATTTGTCCTCAATATCAGAAAGTATCCAGCTTAGGGAGCAAAACCTTTCATTCCTTTCAGCCTTCAACAGTTCCCTTACACTGGAAATGTCAATGTCGCAAAGAAAAGAGATGTAGGAAGGATTAGGTGGATTGTATTTTAGGAATGGCTGTGAATTAGAGATATCATATCTGGGTGATTGAAATCCGTATGGCCAGCACAGAAATGGAGAGGTACAGAAAACTCTCCTTGCTGTCATCTAGTGTTGGGTCTGATTTTTACAGTTGTGTTAGCTTTTCTCATCTTCATTATGCTTGCCCCCTCCCCCGGAAAATTAAATGAACCGTTTAGCTGGGTTAAATAGCATAATTTCCTATGCTTCACTTCACTTTATATAAGGCACTGCATATTTATCATATTCAGCTGTTATGCTATATGTCTGAAATTATTCTCAAGGAGTGTTTATTTCCTCTTAAATTAAAATGTGTCAGTCTAATATTTCCTTGGGGATTAGTGTGTTATCATCTCCTGAATAGGAGACATAGTGATAAAGTATACTATGCTCATTGTGCTTGCATTCCTTTTCCAAAGTGCCTATATGCTTAAATATTGTGAGATACCAAGGCATTAGTCCCATTTTCTCCTATTCCCAATTTAAATCCATCTAGGAGATTCAAACATACTAGAAAATATTTTACATCTTTGTAACAATAATTAGTTGGATGTTCTGCCTGCATCTTTCTCTGGACCTGCTTCCACCTGGCATAAATAGCTGAGGCTGCTTTTAGATTTTGTGATTTGCTTCTGATACACTAATTTTACAGATTTCAGTTATGTTCCAGAGAATCCTACAGGTCTTTGCAAGTTTATCAAGGTTCTCCAAAAAAATAATCAGTGATGAAGAAGGTTTACATCTCTGTGGTAACCAGCTTTTCTATCATTACTGATAGATGTATTCATGTAGTTTTCAGCCACAATAGACTCTAGATGCCTAGGAGAATGAATGAATGAAGACCTCTGACTAACTTCCATAGAATTCATTGGGACATATCTCAAGACTTTTTACAAGATATAGGAATTCCTTAGCTGGCATGCAGGTTTACTACTGAATTCACTTAAAAGCAATTGTCATACTCATTACCTTCTTATTACAGGATTTCAACCAAGAAAAGAGACAAAAAGAAACAAGAGCCATACAGATTTTCAGCATGTTCAGTTTGTGAAGCCAAGCCATAGCACTAGAGTCGTAGTTTCATCATGACCCACAACTCCTGACTCTGGATCCCTGATTTCTAACTTTGACATAGAAAGTTAGTCAACAAGCTCACAAGTTGCTATAGTAGTTGTTGTTTTGAGAGAAGAGAGAAGATGGAGGCAATGGCAGACCACTTCTGAAATCTTGTCAAGAAAACTGCAGGTACTTTTTCAGACAGTTGCTAGGCATCAACACTGACTTAAAGGTGGGCATACACATAGTCAATTCTCAACTGGAGCAAAATGGGATGTTAAATCTGCTGCTTGTCCCAAATCTTGTAAGGAAAATGTTGGACACATAGGGATGGCTTATAAGTTGCTAAGAAAATTATGTTTTGCATTCCAAGAAAAATAAATAAATGTTGTTCTACTGGAGCTTTCAACCTTTCTGGCAGTTTTAAATCCAACTGCCCCATTTATCAGCCTATGTTTATTTCTTGCCCCAAATCTTCAAATTTATATAAAATGCTACTGCTTCCCGGTGATGTTACAACGAAGGCCTAGAACCCCATTTATTCCTTGTGCTATCTTACCTTCCCTAACTTGTTTGCCTTACCAGCAACAGTAAAAGACAGCACAGAGGACTGTGACCAAGTCATACCAATTGAACATTATCATTTCTTTTCTTCAGTACTACCTGGAAATGCCAAGGACTGGATCTGGGACTGTTCCATAAAAAGCAGATGCTCCAGTACCGAATGATATATTTTCCTCTAACAGAAATTAGCGGGATTAGCAAAATTGCTTCACTGCAAAATTTTGTGGGATGGAGGTCTGAAAGCAATCATATTTATTTGTTTAAGCAAAAATCACAAATAATTTTGTGGTTCTTCAAAGACTAGCAATGTATCAATAGCAATAGCAATATCAGCAGGAATTTCTGCAATTTATAGTTACTTCATCTTATATGGCCCTTTCAGTAGCGACCTTTACTTTTTTCTACTTTATTCCTTTAGTTGTTCTTCATTCTTTGATCATTCACCTTAGGTCAGCATATCAAGGTCAGCATAAGCAGAAGATTATCTGATGGCAAGAATGAATTGCCAATCTTTTGGAATTTCAGTGGAGACATAGCTCAAGGTTATAAAAGCAAATGGCTTAAGGCAGATTTTCATTCCTGGTTTTTTATTTATTTTTTTATTTTTGGAGCCACACTATGCCAGAGTTCATAAAAGCAGATTGTGTAACTTAAGCTTTCATATTTGGAACAGGCTTCTGGCTGATCTGTTCATGCCACACAACTGAAAATTGTCAATGATACCCACCTGATGACTGAAGCAATTATGAAGCTGTTTGATCATAAGCTGAACTGCAGTCAAGTATTTGAAAAGTAGAAAATAATTGTATATACATCACTATCATATTCCTTGCACTTCAAATATTTTTAAAAATGATTTGGTATGTCTTGTTCCATTTATATATTCATATTTTAGATGTACATCTTCAATTTTTGGGAAATGTAAAAACCAAATGACACAAGATCATGTTTAATCTGATATACAGCTGCAACTGTTAGAGCAGGAGTGTCAAACTCAAGGCCCATGGGCCAGATCCGGCCCGCGGGGTGCTTAGAACTGGCTCACGGGGATGCCCTGGAAACAGTGAAGGAC
Source organism: Oxyrhabdium leporinum (assembly GCA_032468155.1). NCBI lineage: Eukaryota > Metazoa > Chordata > Lepidosauria > Squamata > Cyclocoridae > Oxyrhabdium > Oxyrhabdium leporinum. The sequence continues at coordinate 10,670 of JANHFL010001400.1, forward strand.
TGGCCTGCGGTGCCTCTGTCAGCAAAAACCAAGCTCCGTTTTCGCTGGCAGAGGGTTGCAGGAAGCCATTGCAGCTGAAAATGGAGCTCGGGAGTCCGTTTTCGCTGGCACAGCGTCAAGCAACCACGGATGCCCCTAACATGAGTGATGTCAAGCTGACCACACCCACCCTGCCCAAGCCCCCCATCCCCTGAGGTCAAACACAACCCTGATTCGGTCCTCAATGAAATTGAGTTTGACACCCCTGTGTTAGAGGAGCAGATATTGGCTTTGTCTCCTTGCTGAAGTACATCTTTGCGGTAAGGATAGGATACAAATACAATCAATAATAATTATAATAGATGGCAAATTTTACTGTGACTATGTAAAATTTATTTTTATTTTATTTTATTTTTACATTTATATACCGCCCCATTCCGAAGACTCGGGGCGGTTTACAGCTTAT
>JANHFL010001400.1:11214-43812 GCA_032468155.1 Oxyrhabdium leporinum
ACTGACCTCAGAAGGATGGAAGGCTGAGTCAACCTTGAGCCTGGTGAGATTCGAACTGCCAAATTGCAGGCAGCCGGCAAGCAGCAGAAGTAGTCTGCAGTACTGCACTCTAACCACTGTGCCACCGCGGCTCATGTAGCTGACTTTACCATGCTTGTCTTTCCACACTTCCTGCATTTTAGCTAACAGGGGTTTCAAGCTACCTCTCTATTGTCTGTTTCCCTTTGTCTCCCGCTACTACAAGACAAATGGAAAGGACAGCTGTCATCAAGAACAGGAGAACAACATGGGGAATATCATTTGGTGCTCTGAATAAAACAGGGAAGTGGTTAACAAGCTGCTGTTGTTGCTTTGTGGACATGAAGTAGTCAAAAGAGGGCTGGGCTGGGTGGGACAAAAGGTGTCAGTGTCACTTCATGGGATATATTGGTGATGGCTTGAGTCATTTTGCATTGCAATCATAGAACTCTTGTCAATTTGCACCATGACATCAGATGACATTCCAGACAGGGGAAAACTAATATAGATACAACTGTTTTGATTAGGGAGTGGAAAAAGTAAATGATCATGTGAAGCATTGCCTTAACTTAAAAAAAAACTAACTAGCCAATTATAATCAACTATTATTTACAACACTAAAGGATATTTTGCATAGCAAATGCTTTTTTTATTATTATTCAAAAGTTCTATGGAGTGTATTTTTGGACCCTGATTGAATTCTTTAGCCAGGTAAAGTGAGGAAAGAGGGCAGAGGTTAGATTCCCCCAGAGATTTTTCTCACCTCTTTCCCTTCTAGCGTCACTCCAAGCACCGTGTTTAGTTCCACCTCATGTGGATTCACAAATTTCCCTGAAACCTATTTTAGGGCCTTGTTTTTCAGCTGCAAACTGCAACCAGTAAACGGCTTCTCTCAATCAAAAAACCTTTTGCTTAAGCGCCAAAAAGAACATAATTGATTTTTTTTTTAAAACAAAAACAAAGAAAGTTAATTGTTCATTAAGGGTAATTGCAAAAAAAAATGCACTAAATGGAACATTATTTTCCAAGAATATTAAAAGTATAACAGTATAAAATCACAGGTTAGGGGGAAGAAAAAGAGATTAAACAAACCTGTGCCTGATGATGCTTTTTAGAAAGAGAATTCCGTGCCAAGTTTGTCTCCTGTGTGAAAGTTTGTTTCTGTAATTCCTATTACCCCTCACTGGCAATGACTCTCCATCAACAATTTCTAAAGACTTCAAGGTCAAGAGCAGCAGCATTCACAGTAAACCCCAATGATACCAAAATGGCAATAAATGAGTAATGATCTGATTATGCAAATATTTCTCTTGTGTCTCAACATCTGACACAAGGGTGTAAGCAGTGGCATTGGTTTGCTTATGTTGTCATACTTGCCTGCTGTCCTTACAGATGCCTATGGCAAAGATAAGCTTACTGTAGGTTGTTGATGTCAAGAGAGAATTACCATATGTGCCATACAATTGTGATATACTGTATAAATAATAAACTTCTTGAATTTGAACAATATTCCCAGTCCAGGATCTCTAACTGAGTTGTCCTACAGTGCTTGTTACCTTAGTCTAACACTCTCGGAAGGAATCAAGCTTGGAATAAGATTAACATGCCTCTAATAATTACTGGAGCACACATTTGTTCCTCTATTCTTATTCATATGTAAATCTGTTTGGAATTGCAACAAAAATGATTATTTGTTTAAAGAGAAGTTTGTTACAATTTCCTTTTTCATTCTATCCTACAGCATTATATGAAAACTAAATCAATGCGTTAAAAAGGAATAAAAAAGCCTGAAGGTAGTGATTGATATGGATTTTGGATTCTTTTTTTCTTGAGACTAAGACAATTAAAATGGAATTTACATTTATATAAAATACATAGTTTGGAGCTGTAAATTTATGAGATTAGAGTGGAACTTAAGGCAGTTGAGTTAAATTGCTCACCATACATTCTTGAATCGGAAAACCATCACTGTGAACTTTTCTGCCCTCTCACTGGTAGCAGCTATGTTGCTTTTATTGCCTCTGTCTCCAGTCACTGTGGGTCATTTGTCTTCCCTCCAAGGTAACAGGTGACAAAGCCTAATAGATTTTTTTTATACCTTGAGACTGTTCTGGGATGGTGTCCTGTTTCAGAGGGAAAAACTACTTTAATAGAGGTACAACTAAGCATGACATAATCCTGTCTCAATTACTCAAAGGCTCTGGAATATCTGGGTCATAGGAGAAAAAAATGCCTGGAAAAGTTTGTGCTGCTGTTAGAACCAAGTGAGAAGAATATTTGTATCCAGGTGAATGTCTGCTTGACAGGTCTCCCTTATCCAAGTACAGAATTGAAGTCAACTCTCACTTGACCTCTTTCTCAGTGTCACTGCACTGCTGTGTTGCTTATGGTCATCATTATTTTTTAAACAAGGATGTATAATTGACCTGCAACATTTTAGCTTATACTATAGGGACTGATCTGTTTTTAACCTGCAAAGTAGCTAAATTCATTCAAATGAGCTCAGAAATATACATATGTACAGATGGATGGACAGACGTACATACACATGTAGACTTCATGTTAGTCTTGACTCCAGGTGACTGCCTGGAAAAATCCCTGCTGGGATATTCTCGGTAAGTTTTAAAGTGGTTTGCCATTGCCTTCTTCCTAGGGCTGAGAGAGAGTGACTGGCTGAAGGTCACCCTGCTGGCTTTGTGCTTAAGGCAGGATTCAAACTCACAGTATCTTGATCTTTAGCTTGATGTCTTAGCCATTATACCAAACTGACTCTCTAAAATGTGTGCGTGAATTAACTGAAAAGCTGAAAAAGTGATAAACTAATATTAATGTTGTACATCAAGACCAAGAGGCTTGTTTGGTTTCTTTGTCTCTGTATTTCAGTAATGTTTATGAGACAATATCATAATAACAATATCATAACAATTTTTTTATCTTGCAATACATTCTGCTCTCCGTTTGTATTTCACATGGATTTTATAAAGGAAGCACTAGCTGTGCTAGAGATATTTCATGAAGGCATAATTTCATTTTTAAAATAAGCAAACAGTACCTTCTATAGTGGGAATATCTGTCACCAATCCCAATGTTAATTCTGTTTTCTGAGAGGTAGCAGAGTTAGTCTCTTGAAATAAAATCAACATCAACAGGTGTATTAGCTATAAAATTTTGTATGGTCATACATGTGTTAGTCTTTAATAGCACGTTTATGATGAAGGAAGGAAGGAAGGAAGAAAGGAAGGAAGGAAGGAAGGAAGGATCCTTTCAATGTGCAAATGTCAACTAATTCTGACACGGAATATGGAAAGTATGGGGAACCACTATCTGACAACTATCAACCCCCAAGCCGGATCATAAGAAAGATACAGCGAAATCGGGTCAGCTCGACTTCTCTTAAACTCGACTTCTCTTAAGCTTAAGTTTTTCCAGCCGCCGACAGGTCCATCTGAAGGGACGACCCAAGTTTCGGGTAAACCCACGCTGCTGCGTAGCTCCCCCCTCTGGGCTCCTCCGCCTCCGACGCCGGGCTGTCCCAAGGCTGGAGTCCGCTGAGCCCTATAAATGGCTCGGGCGTCAGAAGTTCGCGGCCAGCGGTGCTGAAGCCCGCGAGAGAGGATGATGCGCAAGCAGTCCACCGGCGAGGCCCTGACCTGGGGCTACAGCAAGGAAAACGGTGAGTGGGAGGAAGTTACAAGGCCAGCGGATTTCCATCTTGCCACGCCCCTCCAACGGCACACAAACCCCAAACCGAGCGGGGCTTTCTGGGCCAGGAGTCTCCCTCGCAGCTCCGTGGGCGGCCCCGCAGCATTCAACCGAACTGGGGAAAGAGCGTTTTTCCAAAGTCTGGGAAGTGGGATTTATGTTTCTCCAAGAGGCCGCCTTACCTGGTCACTCCACTCTTTTTGATGCCATCAAATAGGGCATAAGTTCTCAAAGACACTCCCCCCCCCATCAGGCTTTCCTTTTTGGGGTGCGTTGCAGGTATGATAGACCACAACTCCTATCATCCCCACTGAAAACCTGGCTGTAGATTTGTTGGAGTTCTTGTTCGACACATCTGGAGGGTTGCAGTGAAGGATGTTTAAGAAATGTTGCTTGCAAGGCTAAGAGGTTCTTGCTTAGACTGAATATATTTAGGAAGCCAAATTAACCAGATTGGTTGCTTATCTATCTCAGAATTGAATTTTGAACTTTTCTGGATTTTTGATGGAAGACTGTCATTGTTTGTTGCCTCATCCTTGTTAGTAACTGAGGATGCCAAAGACTATAAAATTACTTGCCTTTCTTGGCTGGTAGAAGAACAATTTTTATTTTTATTTATTATCATAGGAAAAGCACTGAGACTGATGGCAATTTAGAGACTAAAATATGTGGAGGGTTCAACTTGCTGTTGTGTGCGTGTGCAAATAAGGGTGTATATCCCATTACTGTTGCTTTTGTTCTTTTTGTTAGTAGAATAATATTATTAAGGATAATATGCCTGAAATGTGAAAAACATTCTGTGTTGTTATTGTTTTTAACAATGATTAAATTAATAATAACGGAGACTGTCTTAACATTTCAGAGTCTGAATACTACTGAAGAAAACAGTCTTGCTCAAATAATCATATGTAACAACACAGTGGAGACTGTAGTATTTAAGTATTGTTTAAGATTGAAGCTTAATACTATGTATAACAAACATACATATATTTATAGCATACATTATACTATGTATAACAAATAGTTTGGTGTATTTTGCATTTGTTCTTAATATGATGTTCAGCTTTAATTTCAACAACTTTATGCTATCAATACTGGCATTTTAGAAATCAATACTGATATAAACAGTTTTATTTTTAAAAGTTTAAATTATCTAAATATGAGGGTATCAATAATCAATAATACAATAGTCAATATTGTATACATTTCAATGGACTCAAATAATTTTATGTTTTATAATAATGCAGTAAAATTGGAAGAGAAAGAAAAAAACAACAGGACCCTACCAAGGGGAATATTTTTTTTGCTTATGAGTCTACAATTCAATATATGCAATTCAAATAGAAAAGGCGTAGAAATTACAATTCGTCTGTTTACTCAGAACGACATCCCAGAACCTGTTTTTCACTTAAATCCCAGGCTTGAGATATATAGCAATAAAAAACAGCTTTCTATAACACTGTGCCTCTGCCTGCAATTAAGTGGTGCCATAGTAACGCTGCCACTTCTTAGAAATGTATAGTTTTGCTATCCTACCTGTTCTAAAGTAAATAATTTGAAATGCACTTGAGTAGAAGCCCCTTTGACTTTAATATGGCCTATTTATAGTAGACTTGCAAAAGATTGTTGTGTTATGATTTCCAGGGACTCACATTGGAACTTTATGCTGCATATATGCAGAACTGATTTCCAAACAAATTTTTAATTTACTCTAAAAAGTGGGCTTGATGAAGAAATCTAAGCAGGATCCTACAGCCTTAACAATGTTCTTTGAAGTTTAAATAAATGGAATTTTTTCCTATAGCAGAAAGTTGATGGAATGTATTTAGCAACTTCACCCATTTTTGCTTCTAATTAGCAAAAGTTTATGCAGTGTGAAAATTATCAATAGCACTGCATGCTTTTTAATTTTTTTCTACATGAATCTACATATGTGAAGATAACCTCATTGTATTTGGTGAGATTTCTTGTCATATTATGCAGGACTGCAGGCTATGTTTTAAATTCAAATCTAGTTTTAATTTCTTGTTTTCTAATAAGGAATATTAGAAAGGGTGGTTGAAATTGTAACAGTAATCCTTGCCTCCAAGATTTAAAGACCCTTTAAAAAGTACTGGTAATTATAAAGACTAAATTGTCTCGAGATGGGGCAGTGCTTAACGTTGTTCACTTGACTTTTCCCACCTCATGTCCTTCAGGTGTTGGAACAGGCATTGTAGCCATCTGGGGTTAGAATACCAAAATAGCTGAAGGGCTGCCATGTGGTACAGTATATGACACACCTTTGCCTTGGCATGTTTCCCTCCCAGGACCTGATAACTGGCATGAATCTTACCCAATAGCCAAAGGGAACAATCAATCACCTGTTGCAATTCTTAGCAAAGATGTCTTCAAAGACCCTGCACTTTTGCCTTGGTTTACTGCCTATGATCCAGGTGCAGCTAAGAACATAAGAAACACTGGGAAAACATTGCGGATTGCATTTGATGATAGTTTTGATCGCTCAGGTAAGTTTACTTTGGTAAATGTTTGCAAATGTACTTGTAAGCCTAAACTAATCAGGGTTAAGCCTACAAAATCCATGGTGTGAAATGATCTTCTAAGGAAGGCTTCATCTCCCAAATACAGAAACAGCTGATGGGAGATGAGTGATTTGTTGCTATTGTTGCTTATTGCGCCGGTTGCATTATTTACTTTCCTCTGCCCCTCGGAATATTCTCCCAATTTCAAGAGATATGCCATCCATGTCAACAGCCAATTTGCAGTAAGTCTGCAATCATTTTGAAACCCAATGCTTTTCAGCAAAGTTGGGATTTTGTTCCTATCCTGCTCTTCAGTCTTTATTCTGCGTTGTAGAACGATAGGTGCAGTCCTCCTGGTTTTGCATCCCAGTCTGATCACATGAAGGGTAGATCATGCTGGAAAGTATTTGTCAGTCATGTAATTTAAGAATTGAAGTGTATTAAAGTAAAGAGCCAGTATGGTGTAGTAGTTAAGGCATCAGGTTAGAAGACTATTGAGTTCTCAGGCACAAAACCAGCTGGGTGACCTTGAGCTAGTTCTCCTCTCTAGGAAGGAATGGCAAACCACTTTCAAACTCTTGTGGAGTTAACTGCAGGGACTTGTTCAGACAGTTTCTAGGAATAATAATAATAATAATAATAATAATAATAATAATAATAATAATAATAATAATAAACTGGCTCTAAGGCTCCAACTCCCCACCCCAACTCACATAAAAAGCCACTAGCAATCAATTTGATTAAAAATCATAATTCTTTTATTCTATAAGCATTACTGTACTTGATTATTATACTACCAAGTAAGATTGATTGATAATATGCCATTAAGTCATTGTTGACTCTTAGCAACTGCATAGCTTGATTTCCTTGATGATGGTCTGTCCCTTTATCTCCTCCTTACATTCACTGCTGTTGTAACTGAGTCCATTCACCTCACTAGTGGTCATCTTATTCCTCTCTTTCTTTTTACCTTTCCCAGCCTTTTTAATTAGAACCTTGTTAATTACATTTTTCTATATATATTTTTGTCTCTATCTCCTTCCTCTGCTTTTTCTCCTAAATGGAAATGTGTATAGTTTGTTTATACAAAAAACAGAGAAAAGAAATAAATCCTGCCTTTTCTATCCAAAAAAGAATAAAGCTGCTTACAAAGCAACCATAAAACCAGTCACAAGGGCAAAAAGAAATTTAAAAATAAGAAACATTAAATAAATTTTATAATGAATGGTTAGGTAAATGCAATAAGCAATTCTAGTCAGCAAAAATTCCAAGCAACCAAACTACATCAGTTGTAGGGAAATTCAGGTTCTGCTTGCTTTGGAATGAATCCTACTCTATATTTCCAATAGTTTCATTCAACTATTTTAAAACCTTTAAAATGATTGGGAAAGTTAGTCTTTGCTGCCACAGTATTTGATTGGATTAATCCCTAAACTTGCAATTCACATCAAAACAGATTGCAAAAATGCTATTTTACTGTGATCATCACGATTCTTTCTATATGCATCTGTGGTTGAATATCAAAATTTTCTCATTAGCTCATGGCATTTTCTCTGAAGTTTATTATTTTCTGGTGTAGGGTGAGAACAATAGTCTTTTCTCAGAAAATGGAAAAGGAGTTGCAGAACAGCAGCCTTTTGCTTTTAAAAGAAATGTAGGAACACTGACCATACTTGGAGCAGTTTTTTTATGTTTTTTTTATTTTGAATACAAATAATACAAACATAATACATATAAATCTAAATACAGAAAAGGGAAAAATGCAAGTATTACAGTGCACCCCCCGAGACCATTTTTATTACTTATATTTTTTCTATAACAACTGAAAGATATACAATATATTCCAATTGTGCCCTTATCCGCTCCAAAACAACATATATTCTTGAGTGAGTTTATTCCCTTTGCCTTCCAACAACACTGTTTTTATAAAATCCCCCCATAATTTATTATAATTGTTTACTTCAATCATCCCCATATTTGGAGAAGTGATACGACTTTAAAGTTTATTTTAACAGCATAGTTAAGATACAGTCCTCCTGCACTGTAATTGCTTTCAAATGTTTAAGGATTAGAACCTTCACACACTCATGTACAGTACAGAAATGTATTTACTTGCTTTTGTGTGTATGTGTGTTGCTGCAGTGCCAATGTAATATTTGTATTTTGTGATGGTCCTCTATGGCGGTTCTTATCTACTCTCTTGTTGGAGTAGTTCTTGGCTATAAGGTTACATTTTTTCATTGGAGTGTCTACTACTCATGCTGTTGTGAGAAGGAACAAATCATGTGCCTTTTTGTTCTCTTGCCTCCTTGTGTTGTATGGCTGCAACAGAATGCATCCATTTTTCATGTATTATAGTCCTTGGATTGATTGATTGATTGATTGATTGATTGATTGATTGATTGATTTTTGCATTGTTACATTTAATTGATTATGATGTCCTTTTGTATGGGTGCTTCAATACCTCAAATCCAACTGAACAGTATTCCAAAGCTGAAAGGGAGAGATGGTGTTCTGGGCAATATCACAATGCTAGCTAAAGAAAAGACAAAGCTAAGCCTTTTGCCCTATGCTTAACATATCTTTTATTCTTGGGTATTCGAGTACATAGATATTAATCACTGATGAGAGGCCAGCAATACTCTGACACAAAAGGTTGAGCTCCGCAATAGCATTAACTCTGGAATTCCATGCTATTGCTGGCAGTCAAAGGACTTGAATGTTGCTTCAAACAAAGGCCCTGTGGTATTGCGGCAGTAATGGGCTTTCTGCCCACAGGAGTCGGGTGCTTTCTCCTTTTTAGGCTGCAAAAGAATGTGTGGTTAGTATCTCAAGAGGCCTAGAGTTAAAACTCATGGGCAGGGGCATTTTAGGTCAAAACTGAGATTGCTTCCAGAATGCTAGGCTAGAATAATCTCTTCTCTTTGAATTCAGCATGACCTGAATTCATGAAATAAATGGCACTCTTGGCCATTATGAAAATGAGCAGTATTTTAGTTAGGCATTTTCATCTCAGAAAAGTCCACCTTATCGTTGTCAAATGTACATCGCTGACTTTATTGACCGTTATTTCAAAGAACATGCCAACTGTCTATTTATTCTTAGACCTGTTAATTGCATTGTTATTGACATGGCCAACTGTGTTGTACTGTTGTTTTTTTTAATCGTAAAACAAAACTGCAAAGCCCTCTCTTATACATACGGGAGGGCTGAGCTTCGTTTTTTTTCACTTGTGGTTGTCACCTGTCACTGCAAACCTGACAATATATGAAGCTTTTCAAAACTTTGTATCAATATAGTGTAGTCTTCCCATGACTTTATGTGAAGAGGGATAACATTCCTGGTTTGATCAATTAGGTATAGATGAGTATCTCATTTGTAAGGAAAACTCAATTATATTTGCAGTGGGATACTACTCTATAGGCTGGTCTTAGTCTCTCATTGATTTTACTAAAGATTGCAGGTCTCTAAGGTTGAAGAATGTTTTTCCTGATCTGAATATTATGCCATTCACTGAAACCACAATGTACCAAGGATTATTTTTTTTATAATGAGTTTTCAAGGTACTTCACACACAATACTATTCAGTGTTGTAATTTTTTGTTAGGAAATGACTGACCTATGGTACTATAGTTTAAAAAACCATGGCTTTAAAAAAGTTGTTTTTTATGTGACCTAGACCACGGGTCCCCAATCCCCAGGACCTGGACCAGTAGTGGTCTGTGGACTGTTATGAATCAGCCTGTACAGCTGAAGGTGACTGGCAGGTGAACGAGTGAAGCTTCATCTGTATTTACAGTCACTCCCCCATGTTAGCATCACCACCTCAGTTCCACCTCAGATCATCAGGCATTAGATTCTCATAGGAGCATGAACCCTACTATAAACTGCACATGTAAGGGATCTAAGTTGCACACACCTACCCCCTCCCTCAGTCCATGGAAAAATTGTCTTCCACGAAAATTGGTCCCTGGTGCCAAAAAGATTGGGGACCACTGACCTAGACTATTGTCATAAGAATACTGCAGTTAGGAAAAATGCATGTGTTTGAATTCCTTTCTTTTGCTGTGACGACAATACATGAGCACTTGAAGATTTTCATTATCAAGTTATTAACAGCATTTATTCCATGCCTGAAGAATGGAGCATTGACCTTTATTTGTATAGAAGATGCCATGTTATTTTTCTATTCAGACAGCGCAAAGTCACAAGGCTGCCTCTTTATCTTTCTTCTCTGTTAAAGAAGCAGCAAGGAAAAAAAAGGAAAAGAAACCTCCCGTATAACTAATGGGAGATTTAAGCAAGTCAGCAAAAAGGATAGTCACTGACTCCTTGGAAATTTGGTGGCAATTAGTCCACAGTGAACCATAATTGCAAAGACATAAAGGTTGCTAATGATGGCATCAAAATGTGAAGAATTAGACATAAGTACTAAGTTATGAGTATTTCAGAAATTACTTAGGTAACCTCATGACTGTATCTAAAACTAAATACAATACATAGAGACCCAATTATGCAGGAAGCAGTTGTGTGAAATGGCAGCTCTTGGCAGTTCAGTTGAATGCAAATTGAGAGAAGAATTTTATTAATATGTTGGAAATAACTTGATACTGATTTTTTCATGCAAATATTTTTGTTTCCATAGCTAGAAGACCATAGTAATGGATCTATCCATATCACATGACTTCGGTCCTATCTGGTACTTGCCTTAGGGATGAAGTGCACAATGCTTTTATTCAGTTCTGCCTATAGATTCATTCACTGGTTGCATTTCCCTTAATTTTACATTGACATTGAGATAGGGAAATGCAATCTTAATAAATTAAACATTCTCATCTGACTACAGAAGTGGTGTAGAATTATTGTTATTGTCTTGGCTTATGTTTTATACTGAGCACCTTTTTAAAAAATGTAGGAGAAAAATTTCAGAAGGAAAGAGCTATGGCATCAACCCAGCAACACATGCTTTTCTGAGCTCCTGCCTTTCAGTTTCATGTTCCTTTATAATGGTTTATTTTAATTACCTGGATCCTTTTCAATCAGGATTCAGACCTGGGAATGGAATGGAAACAGCATTGGTCGCGATTTAGGATGATCTCTGGTGTGGGTGTGATGGTGAATGTGCATCCATTCTTACCTTACTTGACCTCTCAGCAACTTTCAGTGCCATCGACCATGGTATCCCTCTGGATTGACTCAAAAGACTGGGAGAGAGTGGCATGGTGTTTTGCTGGTTTTCAGGTGATTGGGGAAGAGAAATCCTTCCCTTGGCCCCTATATGTGGTGCGCTCCAGGGGTTGCTGTTTTTCCCTCCTCCTATTTAACATCTATATGAGACACTGGATGAGCTCATCCATTGCCATAGGGTGATGTATGATCAATATGCAGATGACACTCAGTTGCACATCTCTGCTCCTGACAAGCTTATTGATGCTGTGGATGTTTACCCCAGTGTCTGGAGGCTGTGTGTCTGGAGGCCTGGATGGGGAACAACAGGCTTCAACCGAACCCTGGCAAGACTAAGTGGCTTTGGGTTTTGAGACAACCCCCACCACCCCCGGTGATGGATCTGTAACATTTTTTGTGCAGGATGGCATTGCACTGCCCCAAACAGACCTTCTACACAATCTGGGAGTCCACCTGGAGTTACTATTCCAGTTCAGTGAGAGGTGGCAGTCTTGCACAGGACATTTGCACAACTTTGTTTTGTGTGCCAGTTATGCCTTTTTCTGCATCAGAGGGCCCTTACTCATGGTCATTCATGCCGTGATGACCTTTGGGTTGGATTGCAGCAATGTGCAATTTTATAATTTTAAATGTTGTTATAATGTTTTTATAATTAAATTTTTAAATACAATTTTAAAATGTTTTTATAATTAATAATGATAATTGGTTTTATGTATTTAAAACATACTAACTATCGAGGAGGAGATATTCTCTATATTGAGATCCCTACAAGGTCCATAACTGCAAATCAGAAAACTCTCCTACAGAATCATCTTGAGTTTGAGTCCAGGTATTCTTGGTGATGTGGAAGAAAACCACACATTTGCCCCTAAAGCATTTCCATATCATACCAGCATAAGAGTTGTATAGAAACTTACTGACGTATTCCTTAACAATTATAAATAAACCCGCCTTAGTAGATTCTGGGGCAGGATCATCATAATCCCTGAACTCCACCTCCAGGAACACTGAATGAAGCTGCCACGATGCAGATACTATTGGATGGTGCCAACTTTGTCACCAGAGAATTGGATTTCCATGAGCAGCCACAGGATTTGCTTGGCAGAGATCCTGCTGACCTTCTCTGGTTCACCATCCCAACATCATGCTCTTACAACATTGGCTTGCCAAAACCTGCTCATATGACTCTTACCAGATGCTCATGTGATTCCCTATTAATCTGGAATATTGCAGGCTGCTCATAACTATTAAAAGACCATCCTTATTTTGATTACGTATTGTGATTTGATACTTTTTTTTACAGGAAACCTGGGCCTCATCAGAGGTGGAGTAGACAGTGAGTGGGCAAATTCAATCTTGGTTACCTCAAGTAAGGTGGGAGGGAGACCCAAGGGAAATATTGGAATCCTAGTTAGTACAGCTTTACAATGGAATTGTATTCCTCTGCCTTCCTAACCTTAACCCTAACCCTCCTATTTTCCCTGCAACAACAACACTGTGAGGTAAGTTGGGCTGAGAGAGAGTGACTGGTCCAAAGTTACCCAGCTGGCTTTCATGCCTAAGGCAAGATTAGAACTACACTCTTCTAGTTTCTAGACTGGTGCCTTACAACTAAAGCAAACTGGCTCTATTAAATTTAACTTTCATGTTGCATTATTTAATTTTTTAGCTGTTCATTGACTGAATAAAGTATTACATATAGGAAGCTTCCAAACACTTTTCTGTGATATGAAAAGTTACCTTACATTTCAGATCCTTTCTTGATGCTACATTTAGTTCTTCATTAAGTAGACAACATTTATTTATAGATAGGAAGGATATGAATTTTGGGCAAAGGCCAGTCTAATTTGATGTGCATAAAGTCAATTAAGTCAGAAGTGACAAATGTGTGAGTTCAATCATACTGCCTGTTCATAATTGTCATCTATTGTTAGATGACAGTTTGTATCTGGTACATGCATTGTTCCTAATACTGACAAAATATCATGGCAAAACACTATAAGACTCAATCTGATGATTGAGTGGGAATGGCATGGTCGTCGCCAAAGCAATGGACGTTGTTCTTCTACATCAAAATATTTCCTAGAATATTTTCAATTATGGCTAAACTAATAGTACTTGGAATTGTAAGGCAGAAAAAAAGGGAGACTAAGTGTCACAACATACTTGCCAACGTGTTAGAGGTAGGTGGCTGGCCAAGGATGCGCTATCTTATGAACATTGGATTGGAAATGCAGTGGAAGATGAGATGTTCCCTTTGCCATCAGTCATATTGGCAAGAGATGCTCATAAATATTCATCTTATGTAATGGTTGTACCATTTGTTATGGCATAGCAAAAGCTTCTGTTAATCTAGACTATTCTTTGCAGTGCTTAGGGGAGGACCACTTCCTGGGATTTACAGACTCCGTCAGCTTCACATCCACTGGGGTTCTACCAGTGACAAAGGCTCAGAGCATGTGGTGGATGCAAAAAGGCATGCAGGAGAGGTGAGTAGGTTCTGCAGGAAATACTGGAAGATCTCCCCTTGCCAGTAGAAAACCAGGTGCAGACAGTCTAATAAAGGCTTAACAAAGATGGGTAGTTGTTCTCTAGATGTGGATGAATTGCAATTTCCATCAGGTTCCATTGAGGTCAGTGGCCAAAGACATAGGACATCAAGTTTAATGTTTGATGCATGCTTTCAGTATTACCATAACATTTTTAAGTCTTTGAATTATTGAAGTTGCCCTATACAAATGAACAAGTTATTTCTTCTTGTGAAAAAATAATAATTCAGGGTTTGAATCAAAATTCCAATTGACACATGGATATGGAGAATAGGGTTGGATCTCAATTTGAAAATTCAGGTCTGATCTTATCAAGAATATGAAATGACCAGAGAATATAAGAAGACTGGCATGGTAGCATCAATCTCTGTGTCAGCATACAGATGAGGATATTTGTGTAACCAGGATACCTACTAGTTGATGCAGCATTCTTCCTTTTTAAAATGAAAATGGAAATTGGCAAGAGCTAATTATATATATGTATTTAGATTCATATGCATTTATTCATAAAAGTTGTCATGACTCAGAATATGTAACTTGTAAAAGGCCTATTATATACTATATACTTGTTTGCCAGTCATTACAAGTTGAAATCACCACTTACAGGAATTTTTATAGTATTTTGATCCTATCCTGAAAATAATTAAACCATGTTGTTCAATATATTTTACATGCTTTCAAAGGTGTGTGATGACTCTTCATAATTTCACATCTGCTTGGCCACTACTCATATTGTTTGAGAATAAGTATTATAGTCTGGAAGATGCTCAGTTGGAGAAAAATAGTAGTTTGAAAACCATTTAATGTAAATTTGGCAATTTTGTGAAATCTTACCTTTTGACTCTATCATTTTAAATATTTTTCTGAAAGAACAAAAATACTTAGATAATGCCTAAAACAGTTTGCATGTTTCTGATTTTTAGAACTTTTAAAAACCGTTTAAATTGTTTTTCATTGATTACCTGGTAGTGAGAATCAGATGGCTACTGGAAAATGAAGAGAATTTTATGAAATTTCACCAAGTTCTATTAAGGCTTGTTTAGATATCTATAATATTTTCCTTGTTTTTAGATTCATTTAGTACACTGGAATTCCTTCTATAGTAATTATGCTGATGCTTTGAGAAAACCTGATGGCGTGGCTACCATAGCCATTCTAATGCAAGTAAGTTCTGATTGCTATTTTCTTATGCATCATCTTTATTTAACGACCTCATAATCCCTTGGGGATGGAGTCTGGGCAACTGAATGGAACTAGCAGAGTGTTTTAATGGCCGGATGCCCTTTCTGTCACCAATGTGGAGTTTTGTTCAGCAGATATATTCTCAGTGTGCCCAGAGAGAGAAATATCTGCCTCTAACTAGGATCGAATTCACAGTTTCCTGATTGTGAGGCAAGAGCTCCGCCTCTAGGCCAGCGCACCACTCCTGCTATTTTCTTATGCATATTTTCACAATAATCTTCAGCTATGGCTCCAAAAATTGTATCTGTTTTGGACAGTGATGCTTTCTGTTTTTTATCATGTGCCACATCACGTTTTTTGCGCTGCTATGGACCTTAACATACAGAATGCCAATACCTCTCTTCTACCTTCCTCTAGTCTCCCATCCTATGCCACACTAATGGACTGAGTGTACTGTCTTATCTTTCTAATTTTTAATTAAGCTTGAGGAAAAGATCCACCATAGCATTCAGTTTCCTTCTAATACATAGAATATTGTGTGAAGATTCTTACTTTTCCAAGGAAGAGACACAACACAAACCTACCAACCTCCCCCGACCTCCTGTGCTACCCTTGGGCTGACAAAATAAAAGCCCATCTAAAGATCCAGACTGCCTGCCGAGACTACCTGCCGAATGCTGGTAAAAGGAGGCTGGGGGGGGGGAAAAAGAGAAGGGCTGATGGAAATGCCCTGTTTTCCACATCCATTGGGCTGTCTGCGCCTTGCTGGATCAGGATGGGGAGGGGGGCGAAGCAAAAAGCCTACTTGGCTACTCACCAACACGATGGCGAATCTCTTTTCCAGCTTCCATGACCGGCCTTGGAAAAGCCTGCCCTCACAATTGGGACTCCCTTTCTTCCAGTGCTTGTTCAAGGAATCCCAGGAGCGGCAATATATTGCATGCTTTTCACTCCAACCAGCCTGGACCGTTGCTGCTGCTCTAAGCCCAGCTCTGGCTGCAGACATGCGGTTGTGAGGGCAGGCTTTTCCAAGGCCAGTCATAGAAGGGAACAGATTTTTGGAGGTTGCACATATGGGGTGCTGGGGGACTTGGTGCCTGGAGCGAGAGGGGAGCACAGGCTGACTGGGCAGGGAAGAAGTACCGGACTTCCAGCACTCGTGCAGGGAACCCAAATCAGCAATGATTTGGAGCTTGTTAAGAAGGACTGCTGCTCCATCCCAGCCATGCGTTTTCAGTCTGGGCTGCTTGGAGTGAAAAGCATGCAACATGCTGCCGCTCCCAGGATTCCCTGAATGAGCAATGGAAGAAAATTGGCCAATGTTCGGCTGAAGCCAGAGCTGGGCTTGGAAGAGCAGCAGATGGACTTCAGAGCAAACAATCTACTCCTCAAGCTCCCAATGCTCGAACCAGTGAGCTGAAAGAGAGATTCGCCGTCATGCTGGTGAGTAGCCAAGTAGGCTTTTTGCTTCCCTCCCTCCCCATCCCGATCCAGCGCGGCACAGACAGCACAATGGAGGTGGAAAATGGGGCGTTTCCATTGGCAGGCAAGTATGCTGGGCCTTGGGGACCACGGAAAAGGTATCGGAGAAGGCAGGCAAGCTCGCTGGGCCTCGGGGACTACGGGGAAGGCAGTGAGGAAGGCAGGCAAGCACACTGGGCCTCAGGGGCCACGGGGAAAGCAGGCACATGTGCTGGGTCTCGGGCACTGCAGGGATAGCAGAGGAAAGCAGGCAAGCCCTCTGCACCTCGGAGACTGCAGAGAAGGCAGGCAAGTGTGCTGGGCATCAGGGACTACGGGGAAGGTAGTGGGGAAGGCAGGCAAGCACTCTGGGCCTTGGGGACTGCAGGGAAGGCAGGCAAGCATGCTGGACCTTGGGGACAGTGGGGAAGGCAGGCAAGCGCGGTGAGCCACGTGGGAGGCAGCTACGCTAGGACTCGGGCCTTCCTGCTGGTAGTCACTCACCCAGGCAGCTCAGGGCAGCTCAGCTGTGTAGCGTGGAGAGCGTGGCATGGGATGCAGCCGTGTGGAAGGCAGGCAAGTTGGCTGGCCCTCAGAGACCGTGTGGTCGAGGCAAGCAAGGGAGCCAGTCAGACAGAGACCAGCAGCAGCTATGCTGAGTGAGTGAACAAGATAAGGAGTGACAGGGTGGGGTGGGGCAGGTGGGGCCAGCCGGTGGTGCGATTTGCCAGTTCTCTGAACTGTGCATTATCGTTCCTACCAGTATGCCAGAACCTGTCCGAACCAGTTGAATACCACCTCTGGCTGTTAGTCTTGGTTAACTCCATCATCTTGGCCTTGCAAGGTGATGCCAGCATGTAAATGTGTCTTTAACACTAAGTACTTTATATTCAGTCCTGTTAATATTTGGTTGGAATAGAAGTCTGAAAGTCTGTAAAGTGGCATACAATCTTTGTCTTTTGTAGAAGCTGGGATGAGATGCTGCCTCGGTGTGAATGTTCCTTTTCTAGTTGCTGTTGAGCTCCAGGCCATGTTCCAAGTTCTGCTCTTAAAGCAATATTGTTTTTGAGCACTCTAGCTGAACTCCCAGGTCATGTTCCTGGAATCTCATCAGGATATGCTGCTTACCATAGCTTGTGGTTCTGGCAGTTGAATGATAGTTCTCTGATTTTCCTGTGACAGCTGTCAATCTTCAGACATCACCTTCTGCTCTCTTGCCTGCTTCCCGTTTTCTCATATATATCCACATTCTTAGAATTTGCTTTGGTAAACTAAGAACTTGGGTGGTTGAAGTTGCCTCTTGAACTCTTGAAAATGCCATGGTGTGGCTCAAGTTTTACAGGCAGCTGAAACATCAGTTTGGATGCTTGTGAATAAAGTTGTGAGTTAATGAATGAATGTATGAGGGAAAAGAGGTGAGAAGCTTTTGTGTCTGGCTGTGGCTAGTTGTTTCAACTTCATCATTTCTCAGCCTTTTGGCTAAGATCAACTGTAGTATTTTAATTCCCTCATTAATTATAATTATTATCACACTAATAATTACGATTAATTATTGTTATATGTACTATTAAAACACAATTATAGTCATGCTGCTATATTTACACATTGAAAAGTCTTGTAACTGTTTCTTTGAATGAAAACTTGATGGAACGAAATTAAATTACTAACTGGATAGGAATAGATTGTATTGCATTATACTCCATTATAAACCTAGAATTGCACATCTGTCAAATCTCAGAAATTTTCTTTCTCCTATTTCTCTTACTCTCTTTTTCTTCTATAATTGTTTATTTATTTTAATTCAATAGTATTTATAGGTTCTTTCAATCCAGATAGACTCTTTGGGCCGTTTAATGGTTAAAAACAGTATTCAATTAAAAATAATAATCTGTAGTAATATTCTGCTATGATGACTATCCAAACAACATTGCAGACTCAAAATTTACTGGAACAATCCTGCTTTAAGCTTGCTTCCTGAAAGGAGGATTGGTATTGTTGAGTTCAATTGGTGGGCTTATGTATCTTTTTCATGTCTTTGTACTAGATGTGACTTTTGGTTTTATAAATCGTAGAAACAGTTTATCAACCATATTCAGTTTTGTTACCATTTAAGTCTATATGTACATAATGTATATATAGACTATTATTAGTAATTAACATTTGTGCTTTAGAAACATAATATAAAATTCATACTTGATACATGACCTCACCAGTTGAACTCAATAACACCAATACTTTGGATTTTGAAGTAAATCTGCACAGAACTTGGTCAGAATGTTTAATATTTTAGAGAGGCCTCCTCCAAGATGGTGACCTCTGCATGTTGAATTTGACATCCCCAGTTAGCATGAAAAAGAGCCAGGAAAGTCATTCAACACATCTGCAAAGCAACAAGAAAGCTACCTTAAGACCTTGGAAGTTGGCTTGGATACTACAGAGTGGATCATTAGGTCAGCTTTTCTTAACTTGATACCATTAAGGTGTATTTAAGTATATTTCATGATGTGGAGGTTAGAATGCAGTATTTCAAGTTAACTCTGCTGACTGTCAGCAGTTCGATCCTGATCAGTTCAAGGTTGAAGCTCCCTTTCATCCTTCCAAGGTTGGTAAAATGAGGACTCAGATTTTGGGGGGCAATATAAACTGCTTAGAGAGGGCTGTAAAGCACTGTGAAGTGGTATATAAGTACTATTTCTATTTCTCCTTATTTTCAGCCGGTATGGCTGAAAATATAAAGAACCATAATGGATGAAGACAGTAGGGTCTGTAGTGAAATACAGCTGGAGAGGACCAGTTACAGCAGTCAAAGTTCAATTTGTGAATATTTTCAATTATTTACACTTTCAACACCACTACCAAAATGTTTTCTGAAGTCCAGAAACACTCACTGAAATTAAAACCATACTATAGTTGTGCAAAATAGTGTCATTAAATAACACCAACCAATTGGGCAAATGTTAATTCTCTTTTAATTTTGATACTTAGTGTTATTGGTAGGGGTTATAAGATATTCCCCAAATGTTGCTAATTAAATGGATATATGGGATAGTTAACAATTACTTCTGTATACTGTTGCAATTTGGAGATAATCACCTTTCATGGCTACTCACTATCTGACTTTTGCATGACAGGTAGGAAAAAACCCTAAGCCAGAAATGAAAAGAATTATTGAAGAAATAGACGCTGTTAAAACAAAGGTATGTAAAAGAATATTCTAGTCAATGCCAAGTTTTCTAACATGGTTAATCTAATATGTTTCAATAAAGCGAGCTAACATACTTAGATAATGCATAAAAGTATGATATTATTAACACACAACAAAAGTATGATATTATTAACACAATAGGAATAGCATGCCTTCTGAAGCTTAATGACATGCCAAGCATGTCACACAACATGCCAAGCAGTACAAACGGAACAACACTATGGTTATGAATGATATGTGAATCTTCTCTGTGACAACCAGTACTGAGAACTAGCACGAAACATGTGGACAATAGGAACATCTGGAGATTGTAACAAATCTTTTAAAAAAGAATAGCTGACAACTTCCCATGGGAAGTTTAATGACAGTGGAACTATTTGGGGACACTTACTAAAATCAATTCAGACTTAATAAAATTGGGATATATAATGTTAGGTAAATCTAGAATAGCTTTTGACTGATGATAAATAGTAGAATAAAATGTTTATTAGTTTTAGTATTCTGTGATCTCATCTACACCTTGAGGCTATCTATACAAATGTTCATCCAGCCATAATAAATCTTGACTGTAGAGAGTTTTCTTGTCTTTGCCACTGAATTTAATCATGTTATTTCTGATTTATTTAAGGGAAAAGAGGCTCCTTTTCCAAACTTTGATCCATCCATCCTCTTCCCTCAAAATCGAAATTACTATACTTATCAAGGCTCTTTTACAACGCCTCCGTGTGAAGAGTGTGTTACCTGGATTGTTATGAAAGAGCCTATGAGTGTTGATGAGCAGCAGGTAAATTAAAAACTAGTGCAGTTATTTCTTTTTTTGCATATACTTTGTGTAAGTTTAAATATGTTTCATGTGTTCATTAGTAAGTATAATCTTGCTTTACTATAAATTATATACATGATTCAGCTATATTGTGCCCCTGCATTCATGAGGAAATATTGGACAATTTCTAAAGCAAATGAATCAAAGTGACAAGTAAGGACCTAAGAGCATTTTACAGGTAGTCTTTGAGTTACAACAGTTCATTTATTGACCATTCAAAGTTACAATAGCACTGAAAAAAGTGACTTACGACCGTTTTTCACACTTATGACTGTCGCAGCATCCCATGGTCATGCGATCAAAAGTTGGATGCTTGGTAACTGATTCATATTTGCAATGGTTGCAGCGTCCCAAGGTCATGGAATCACCTTTTGTGACCTTCTGATAAGCAAAGTCAATGGGGAAGCCAGATTCAGTTGATAACTGTGACAAAACAACTGATGCGATACATTTAATAACTGTGGCAGAAAACATTGTAAAATGGGGCAAAATTCACCTAACAACTGTCTCACTTAGTAATAGAAATGTTGGGCTCCATTGTGATCGTAAGTCAAGAATTATGTGTATAGCATCATAGAATTGTGGAGTTAGAATTTAGTCCATTCTTCTGCAAGTGGTAAGAAAACCGATTAAACCATCTGAAAAAGGTGGACACCACTTTTTAAACAAATTTGTGCCTTCAGTAAGTAGACTTATTTCACTGTGGTATGGATCTTAGCATCAGGAAGTATTTTCTCATCATTGTGAAATCTAGGAAGCTACAACTCATATTCAGTATTTCTGATCCAATTTGTGTGGAAAATAATTCCTGACCATCTTTTCTATGTCATCTTTTTATGTGTACCTGAACACTGATTTATGTCTCCCCTTAATCTTCTTTTTAGCAGATTTAGAACTTAAGGTTCTTTTAGCTCAAGTTCCTCTGTCACCTTTGAGGACCTCAATTTTAATTTGCCAACTTCCTTCTGAAAACACAGCGTTCAGACTTTTACAGAGAATTCCAGGTGTGGCTTCAGCAGCACAGAGGGGTGCAGAATAAGAACTGTGTGTGTTTCTGAACCCTTAGCTTTTATGTCTTGCAAGCAGGGATGTAGAAGAATTTTATTATGAAGTCTGGAGGGAGTGAACTAGGAGTGATTTGCTCTTAGTGGACTTAAATGAATTCTAGCTAAAACCCTTTTTGTTCAATAAAAAAATATCTGCCAGGAGGCAGGCAATTACACTTACTTTGTGCTGCTATAAAGAAAGTTAGGGGAGGGAATCTTATTTTCCAAGTAAATGGGGTAGAGCTAAACTCCAAAAGGCTCCATTTTTACTGATGCTTATCAAAGTGTCCAAAGTCATCACATGGCATTAAAGTTCACATGGACATTCCAGGAAGCAGTGCTACCATGAGGAGATTTGAATCAGAAGATCACAGGCTTCTTTCTTGCAGCAATGGGAGATCACCTGATCAGTGTTACCTTTCTGGAATGCCCATGTTACCTTTGACATAAGCCCTAAAGGGAAAAACTCGATATTACTTACATGTTAAATTTATAATAGCGCTCCAAGACCCCTCAGCTACTTTATACATATAAAGTACATGCCTATCTTCAATCAGTACAACAATGTTTTTTCGAAATAAGATCTTTTTAATGGACATAAGAAAATATACATCTTGAATCTCAGATTTTAATTCAGTCTCATAAAAGTGGTTGGCAATTTTATTCCTTCCAGCAGAGTTTTTCATTTAGACAATGACACTATCCTTTATCAATTCTATTAGACAAAGAAGCACTCAAAAGAAAGAAGCATATTCCTTTTTTGTAGTGCCTTGTTTAAATTTTATTTCATTTCTTAATTTCCTAGTGTGTTTTGCTTAGGTTTCTTGGACCAGCAATTAAACCCTTAATAAGGCCTCCCACTCTAGTCCTTATGCTATTTATGTAGAATTAAATTCTATTGGCTTCAACTGAAGTCATTTCCAAAAAGGGTGAAGTCCAGAGTAATAGATGATTCATAAATAAAGACTGTTAAACTTGTTTTTCTTGATTTGCAAACAATCTAGTAAAAAGTTGGGCAAACAAGGCAGATCTTTATATTATTGCAGGAAGCTCTTCGATCAGTTGTAATAATCAAAGATCTGTTTATATGTTATTTTTATTCTTCTAAGAGTTTCTAAATGTCATGAAACAAAACGTGATAAGATATTTAGAGTAGCAAAGTGAGGCACCCATCAGAGAAATAGAGATAACAGGTTTATTTGTAATTAGAAAGATCTTGATATCCAGGCAATTTTTTACCAAAGCAGAAAGACTTTTATAGATCTCCAGGAAAGGAAAATCAGTTAGCAAGGGTGTTATCTAAATTAGTCAAACATTTATTTCAGTGTTTGGGAAGAATTGCTATTTGAACTGTGGTAGGTTCTGAAATTACATGAGAAGAGTATAATCTAGAATAGACCATTGGATAGTATAGAATGTTTAAAAAATGAATTAAATATGTAAATTGTTTACAACAATTGAATCCAACAAGTAAGAGTTCATTTCTACTTGGGTGAAAGGTTCTCTAGAAAATAAGCCAAGCAGAACTTTACAGAACAAATAAATAACAATGGTTGTATTGCATTTTTTTCCTTGAACAAACTCTGATTTTTAAAGGAAATTATCATTCTAGTATTTTTGAATGCTTTTTTAGATCATTTGTAACAAAATTGGTCTTAGAAATGTCTTTATTTTTCCTCCGTAGATGTTAAAGTTGCGTAGCCTTTCTAGCAATACCGCAGAAGATCCTCATTGTCCTTTAGAGGACAACTGGCGGCCTCTTCAGCCTCTCAATAACAGGATGATACGATCAACATGTCAATAGACTCTCTACTACAGTTGCTGTCTTGAGTCATGAAGATCTAAGGTTTCACATTCATACTGTATATAGGTGGTTCTTCCTCTGGATCTATGCTGTTGAGCCAAAAATTTTAAGCAATGAAGCAGGACAAGTTATTAAATGAATATAACTTCTGGAGGAGGAAAAAATAATGATAGTAAAACTTTAACTTGTCTATTGATATGCTGTGGACTCTCTCTTCATATGTGATATACCATATGACATGAAGTTACAGAGACTGAGCAGCGTGTATCAAATGGTTCCTTGCTCAGCCTTACTCATTTGGCTGTTCCTGCCAACCGAACTGGCTAAATTGTTTTCTGCAATCAGATGTCTTTTCCATGTGTGGCTTTGCAGCTAATAGACATCTGAGAATTTCAGTTATAATGTGTCAAGGCTTGTTCTTAGCTTCAGATTCTGGCTTGTGAGTATTGCAAAAAGCCTTTTATCTGATATACTGATAAAAGTTCTGTGATTTGTTTAGCCATTCCTACTGGAAGGAGAAGCCATCAACCATATCTCTATGCACTTGCTGAGTTGCTATAATTTCCTCATAACCAAACCAGCTGTATGTGATCTTGAAATATTTTTTTTCTTTTCCCCTTTTACAATTTATTAAAATGTTCTTAATTTAAAACTGGTCAAATTCCACTACCATTTATACCAGTTGAAATTGATGAAAGAGGATTTATTTTAATAATAGTCCTGTATGCCTTCTAAAGATCATAGGAAAAAAAATAACATTCAAATTCTATTCTGATACCAAATTTCTTTGAAATTCCTATTGATTTTAGGGAATTCGACAATGAGAAAATATATGCTGTTAACTAATAAAAAAGAAAATCACCCCAGCATATTAATATATTTACAGCATTAATTTCTCTTTCTTGAAATATAAATTAAAATGTTCAAATAGAAGACAGGATAAGCTATAGAATTCATATTTTATCCTATAATTGTGTAACTTTATTTCATGCTAATAGATTTGCTTAATATGAAGATAATCTCGGATAATTGTTTTTTTCTGGAAAGGGAAAGAAAGTATGATGTAATCAGTTTTTAGTTGTGCTGTATTGTTCTATAGGATCCCAAAAAGTAATATTCTGATCTTATCTTGATTTGATTATTTAGTCATTCATTCTGTGGCAATGCAGATAGTGTGCATTATATTCAGAATCGCTGTTATAAATGGGAAGAAATTTCATAATGCAATGAGATTTTCACAGGCATCTCATTTTGGATTTGAAACCAATTATGAAATAGAAAATATAATAAATCCAGACTTTACAATGTCAATATTACATTTTTTCAAATAAACTTTTATATCTCCTATGTCATGGGTGTCAGCTAACACCATGTTGCCGTCACATAATGTTTAATGGCTTTTTTCCCTTTGCGGAGCTGCGGTAGGTGTGGCCTACGCATGATGCATCCAGCCTGCTGGCTGTCAGTTTGACACCCCTGTCCTATGTATATATAATAAGTAACTTACAAGCATCAAAGTATTTTCTTCTAATTTTAAAAATTGGTTAATAGATTGTTTCCTTCCAAATTTAAAAAAAATCAATTTGTATTTGCACTTAACATTTCTAAAACATACATTAAAATCTAAAACATATATTAAAACAGGGGTGTCAAATTCAAGACCCGAGGCCTGGATCTGGCCAACAGGGTGCTTAGATCTAGCCCGCGGTGCCTCTGCCAGTGGAAATGGAGCTTGGGAGGGCTGCACGCGGCCCTCCCAAGCTGCGTTTTTGCTGGCAGAGGGTTGCAGGAGGCTGTCACAGCCAAAAACGGAGCTTGGTAGCCTATTTTCTTTGGCAGATCACTCGGGCCACCACAGGCGCCCCCAAAATGAGTGATATTTAGCTGACTACTCCCATCCTGCCATACCCACCCTAGCCTCCTGAGGTCAAACACAACCCTGATGCGGCCCTCAATGAAATCAAGTTTGTCAACCCTGCATTAAAACATCTTTTTAAAGCTACTCAGAAAGCAACAGTGTTTTTGGAGAATGTCTAAACTTCTGAGAATTATTAATAGAATATTGGCCTGGGTTGTTTTTCTTTCTTGCTTTGGGTTTTGCTTTGCAAGAAAAGCATTTCAAACTGTACTGTATGATGGCAATATACTCGCTTTTGTAAAACAACAAAAATAAATCTACCTTTCGGAAGCAACATTTCCAGATTTTTTTTTCTGACCACATCATTAGAAGTCACAAAAAGAATGCTTGGTCTTGAAATCTAATTTTAGTGTCCTCCAGCAATAGACAATGCACATGGACTATTCTAAAAACAAAAAATTACAAGGTCACAAAAATTATCCATACTTGTTTACTTCATTTTACTCTGTAGGACAGTTTCATCTTTTTTAGTAAGTTAAATCTTTAAGAACTTTCCTTCTAAATACTGCCTGTTAGATTCCCCCCACAGGCGAGGAAAATACATTTATTTATAAATATTTATAATCCACATTTAACAACCGAATTTCAACTCCACGTGTGCTGAAAATACCTTATAAATTAAGCCTATACACTTTACCATCTGCTTTTTCTAAAATGACAATCATACATAAATTTTATGTTCATACAGTTTTTGATGACTTCATCAAGAACAAAATTTGGGAGGCTATACTGCAATTCCCAAATTTTGCTTATTATCACCTCTTGTACTCTTTGAAACACAATCCCCCTGTAACCTTTGCATTGCTACATTTCCATTTGTACATGGGAACAAAACCAAACGTATTCCAAACATTAAGCAGAAAGGTGGCCATCCACTACTATTTGAAAATGAATTGTTATATACTGTAGGTAGATTCTTAATCTGCTAAATAGTGCTGATCATAATCATCTTCTGCTTGGATGTCCTCCTCACCCCCAATTCAATCCACTGGTCCTTCCTAAGTTTTAAAAGGGAGCAGATCTACCCTTTCTTGTATGTGAAATATTTCACATATTCCTTAAGTACTATCGTATTTCCTAATAGGCTTATTTTTATAAGGTAAATATGCCTAGTCCTTTAACTTTTCCTCATAGGACCTGATTTCCAGACCTATTATCATCTTGACAGCTTCTCCATGTTCCTTTTAAAATATGGTCCCACCCTATACTTCTATTTCAGACTAATGGTACAGTATACAACATGGAACAATATGCAACGTGGATTCAAAACTTAATACAGACCCATTTTTCATCGGCCTTTAAGCTGCTGCATCTCATAGCCCATCAGATGACTCTGGTGGTATTGAGAAACATCCAGCCAGACAGGGAGAAGGGATCAAGTGAGGAATTAGTCTTGAGTCATTGTGCAACCACAAGAGATCCAGGACTGAGTCACTGTGCAACCACAAGAGATCCAGGACTGACCCTTCCCAAGCTCCATGGAATCTTATCTATCTGTTCCCAAAGAAAAACAAGCAGTCTGTGAAGATTCCTGTATTATAGGCAGAATACAATAAAATACTTAGCTTGAACTCTACATATGTGGATCTGGTAACTTGTGCCTGACAGTGGCGCATTAGTATGCTTAGATCATTCTTACATACACAGTTATTAAGGCAGGTCTCCCTATTCCTATGCTTATATATTTGGTGTAGGACCTTAGCCTTGTCAGAGTGGACCATCATCCTTTGGATATAATTGAATGCTCATGCCTTTTCAATGTCATTTTGAATTGAGATATTGTCCTCCAAGGTATTGCCCTATCTGCCTAACTTGACTCCATCTGCCAATCTGATAAGCCCATGTTTTGGCAAAATACCTCACTAAAGTAACAAACAACTGGAGCTGGTCCAAATTATTGTTTATTAGCCTAAAGCTAGCATGTTACAGCAAATCACTAAGTCACTTGGACCTGAACAGGCCAAGAGCAAAACCCACAAGGTTACATAGATCTTATAAGGAATATAGATCAAAGATAGTTTGAGCATGTATACACACTATAGAAGATATTAAATAAAGAAAAAAATGCTTTACAACTGATAAACAATATAACTAAATGGAGACATGGTATCTTCCCTGATGTGAAAACATTACAAACACATTCCTTGAAATATAATACAGCAGCTTTGATCAAGGACTTATGCCAAGGTTGTAATTGGTACTCTAAAAAACACTTCACTGCAGTATAAAGAGAGATAAGAAAATACTTTGATTATGCTGCCCCTTTCAAAGTACGAAGTCTGTAACTAGTAGATGTAGATTTCCATCATAATCACCATCAAAATAAAAATCTATTGTTAAGAATGATATATGAGAGATACACCAAAAGAACATATATAAATAGACACACTGTAGAAAAATATACAATGCTATATTTATAGGTTAACATAAAAGAAGTTTCAAAATTGATTCAACCTGAGTTCTTATTCCAAGCAACCACACATCCCATCAACTAGTCAATGTATAAAGTTGATGAATAGCAGTAGGTAAGGCCAAAGACTTGGAAAATCTCTTCTCTCCTCTAGGAAATGCATGACTATCAAAAGCAACATTTGTAGTTATTCAATTTTACTGGACTGATATACTGTCCAGTCCCTATTAATCCATCTTGTTTCAAGGGTAGCCCAAGAGATCTTACTAGAAGCTTTACTGAGATGAAGAGACACTACATCGCCAGTGGTCTATCAAAATATGCCTTTTTGTAATAAGATATATGATTAGTCTGACTTAAAGTTGTTCTTGACATGTGGTTTCCTGACTATAGTACCAATCTTCTTCTGAGTCTTCACAGCTATGCTATTTGACAATCTGTTCTAGTTCCTAACCCAATAAAGATGCTAAACTGCTTTGGGGCAGCAAAGTTCCATTTGCCTTTATCCTGAATTGTATCCTCTCCACTTATCTGTAACTGTTGTGAGAGAAGATAAGCACCAAGAAGGTACTCAGTAACTTCTTATTCTCCATTATTAGTTCCTGGCCATCCTGCAGAACAGACCAACAGCCATTTTGACTCTTCTTTTCTTTTGGACACATGCTAAAACAAAACAAAACAAAACATTTTCTTCTAGGTTGCATTTTGAGCTTTAGTCGTTCTGGTCCCATCCTCCAAGTGTAAGCTATTAGTTTGCATTTATCCTTAGTATTTTCTATACATTTTGTTTTTTGCTTCATAGCATCTTGGAGAAACGAATTATTATAACATTGTCATAATATAGGCATTCAAAAGCATTCCCCATTTTTCCTTCTATAGAGATCATTTCTTCCTGTAGTTTAATTTTGTTTTCTAAAACTGCGCAAACTTGTTGATCTAGGGTATGTTAACTTTTTTTGCCTGTATTTTTTAAACACTGTCCAATTTTAGTCTAAGATTTTATGACTAAACTTTGAAATCAGTTCTCTTGGTCAGGATTACATGCAAGATAGATGACTTTCATGTTTCTTCTTCTGCCTTCTGAAAAACACATTTATCACCACAAAGATCAGGAATCTATTGAACCTTCTTCTCTTAGCTGAGTCAGAGAGATAGTAACATTTTTTTCTGGAGTTGTTCTGGAGACAATCCTGGAGAGCAGTACATTTCCTCAAGCATCTTAACGCACTTAAGGCAAAAACAGATAAGATGATGAACACATTCCTTTGTAATTAAAAGTACTATTTGGAAATATAATCTTTTAGAAGCAAAGATTTCTGTATATTTTATACTACATATGGCTATTGGGAAGTAAACCAGATTGGAGTGCAGTGGAACTGTAAGACAAAACCAACCAATTTCATGAGATTTTTTATATTTGGTTTACAATGTGTTTTTTTCCCCAAAGCCTGCTGCCAGAAAAGCAAAGTGTAAATCTATTATCCTCTTCTCAAATAGAAAATATTTAAAAAGTTAATTGTCATGTATTTATTGATCAACTCTCCATTTAAATTAAGTCACAGAAAGCAAGAGCAAGGGATCAAGAAAAGCATTTGAGGAATATGATGTGCCCATCCCTAAAATTTAATTAGGATTTTAGTCATTGACTTCTGCAATTGAATTATGCTAATGTTGGATTTTCTTGCCCCTGGAAAGAAGAAATAATAGGTATTTAAAGAATTTCAGAAAGAGCTACATGTAAAATGCTTTTTTAATTAACATTTGGAAATGGGTCCATTTGCATCAGTGCAAAAGTAGTTTAGTACTTACATGAGAATGCAGATTTGTCATAGTTCTGGCAACCATTCATAATGGAATGCTTATCCTACTGTATAATTTCAATAATAAGAGTGCTTCATTCAGTTGTGACCTTTCCAACTTTTAGTTTTGTGAGAACACCTTGTTTACATCAATAGAAAGCTTCTTAAGCTTGGTTGATTGTATCTTGTTTAAATATATTTAATTAGACCAATGAAATGTAATAAAAAACAATGCTTTTCAGTTCTCCAGAAGCTATTTTGTAGTGAAGCTTGGAGTCTGAATTTAGTCTAGATTAATCGCTCAATCTTAATAAATGCATTTTAAAATTATTGTTGATAGGCATGTAAATTATACATTCAAGTACTAAATTTCTGTACCACATACTGAACTGCATTGATTTTTTGACATTCATTTTAAGTCCTGAGTTTTCCATAAAAGGCTAGGTGTTTTTGACAAAATTATAAAGTACTGCAGGAAGTGAAAGTTGTTGTGTCATTTAGCAGTCCTTATAGTAAAGGTAATGTGGAGGATAGAACAGGTCAGTATCCATCAAACAATTAGAAAAGCATTGCACAGCTGTTAAGTTCCTGTGTACTTTGTTCCATGGCCAGTAGGTGGCGGCAAATGACAGGTGTCTGAACAATATCTTTGATATGTCTAAATTGAAAGCAGAGATAATTTATAGGAAAAGCGCTGGAATGGGTAACAGAAGAGATTGTGGACCTAAAATACTTAGGATAGTCCAGTAGTCAAAGATAACCCAATGTGGTTTTGAATAATAGAATAGAGTTTAGGTTATATGGAAGTTAAGATTAAATTAACAATTTATGGAAAATGTCTCTGCATCTGTATATTCAAGAGTGCCATAAGCAAATCTATATCTATGTACTTTGCTGCAAAAAGCAAATCTACTATAAAATAAGTATACATATAAGACTTCCTATCCTGGATCAGATCAAGATCCACAGTCTATCTTAAACAGGTTTCAGATGCTTCTGGAAGCTCATAAATTGGATATCCTTTTTTTTTTGTCTGTCCAGAGTAGCATTGGGAAATCTTTTGATCATGATGAACATTCCCTCAAGCTTAACTGAAACTATATATTTCTTCAATCTTTCTCTCTCCTTGCCACCTATTTGCTTTCTCCTCTTTCTTTCTAATAGTCTGTTTGCCTAAGATCTAAACTGAAAAAAATACTCCTCTATTATCACTGACTTGTAGATTTTTGCATCTATACTCCAAGATATGTGCTTTTGGTTCTATGGAATTATCGTAACTAGTATTCAGTAATAGACTTCTTATTTTTATATTAATTAGATGTATCAAAATAGACTAAGCTGTTCCAGAAAAAAAACACTTGTAGAACTACATAATCAAAATAAATTCTAACATCTTTACAATGTAGACTGTAAAATCAATTACCCAAGATTGTATTTATTGATACCTCTGTGACTGTGAAATTCTTTCATAAAGGAGATTTAAATACATGGTGCCTACTAGCTATCACACAATTACTTGCTAGGATAGAAGCTGGAAAGAAACAATTAGCAGTTCCAATACATTTATAGGTGAGGAGGGTGTTGGGGGGTGGGGAACCTGGCTAGTTTGCATCTAGAAAAACTGGTACCACTTTAAAATCTCACACTCTTGTTTACTTTATTTCCTTTGTTAGCATTAATGCATTTAAATAAATATTATACAAATTAATATTAATTTCTGGAAGCTTTGCCTAACAGGAACTAATTTAAATATAACTACGGACAGCCCCTTTAGTGCTATCTGTCAAAAAACAGTGTCTTGTGGTGAAAAGAAAAAAGGGAGAAGAATCATTGCGAAAGGAATGCCAGGATCAAACCACAATGTATGTCTGGACCTACACCATGTGATTTTTAAATGACACTAATCCAAACCAAACCATATTACAGTGCATGGTGATGTGCTGACGGCACCAGTGGAAAGCTGCTATCGCTCTCCTGATTTGAGGTCTGGACTAGGTGCCTAAACCTTCTTCTCTTCTCCTCAGCAAAATTACTTTCATGGGCATAGCCGTTACAAAATAATGCCATGTTTAAAAACACTGTAAGTTACAAACTTCTCTCTGGAACAAAGAAGTGCTTAGCTGAAACAATATTTCCTACATGGGTATGCAACATTTCTCCCTTCTCTGTCTATGTCCCTCTTCCTTGTTCCTGAAAGTTGATTGAGCCAGTTTAGGAAGACCATTGATTAAGGCAAGAAAAACTAAAGCAAAAATGTAAAACAGTTTGCTTTATTTTTGCTAGCAGTTCCTTAAATAATCTCCCAGCAATAGATCTGGCTTAAGGGTTCAGAAAACAATTTCTCACTTAACTATAATGGAAAGAGATATTGATGAAGGTGCTCCTTTGTCAAGTTGACATGGATCTTTCAGAAAGTATCAGCTATTAAAATACAGTCTCTGAAAGATCAAACATGCCTGGTCTGAATTGGAGCTTAATCTCATTTAGGCTTTGTTTACCAAAGGACTGAGGGTAAATGATACCCTTCTTTCCATATTTTCCTCTTGAATTGGTATGACATTAATCTTAGAATACTGAAAACAATACCGATGCAGAAAAAAACCCACAGATTTCCCGCTCAGGGATAGCTGCGTTGCTATCTTGAAAGCAAAAAGAAAATGAAAACGTCCTGTGACTTTCAAGATTAATACATTTATAGCCGCAGATGTTTTTATAGATTTTGTAGGGATACCAGAGGGCCTTCAATTGCCAGCATTCATAATCACATATGGGTATAGAGAGAAAGAAACAGATCTAAATGACAATGAAATGCAAAACAGGGCAACTTTTGGCAATTCCAGGTTATCAACTTGAAATAGATATGTGATAGATATTTTTTTTTAATGTTTATTCTTAACCTCCCTTTATTTTCTCTGTACCTGTGTGTGAAAATATATGATACTAAATATAATATAATATAATATAATATAATA